>JAGPOW010003642.1:1430361-1444190 GCA_030014935.1 Caiman crocodilus | reverse complement strand
TAGGCCCCTTCTGACCCTAGGCACTATGATATGATACTATGATACTATAAGATGTTAACGTCCTGATGGATGTTGGCTCCCTGAAAGAAAGAAGACTAATGGAGGGCAAAGAAGGGAGACTTCATTTGGGAAGGTATGCAGGGAGCTTGTGTGGCCTGTATAGGGGGATGCAGGAGCTCCAGCGTGTGCAATGGACTTAACTACCAGAAGCTATGCGGTGTGTAACTTCCCCAGTGAATGCATACCTACCTGCTGCCCAGTGCAAGGGGACAAGACAGCCATCCTTTGCTTTTGTAGCCTGTATACTCTTTGTGGCATGCAATGTGACTTTTAAGGTACCTGCACTGAGCTGAACACAATAGGGCCCTGTCTCTATTCACAGCCCTGGGACACCATCATAATATAACAATTATATTGTAATAAAGCAATTATATAACAGTACCAAGGTTGCACTGAGAGTAAGGGAGGGCAGAATCCTACCCCTCCCTTTCTTCCTCATTCTCTTAGACCGAATGCAGTAAAACCTATGAAACTATGAGAAACCCTAAAAGACTTTCAGATTTCATCACAATCCAGTTCAGGCAGGAATTAGAGTGGAGAGACCCAAACCAGTAAACTAAGAAGGTGTTTTCCTGCCAGGATGGATAAATTAAGGACATGGTTCTAGATAAATAGTTATCTAATCCTCCTCTTTGCCTGTTATCAGACCAGCTGGAGAATTTATGACCAGGATATGAGACAATAAAATGCTTATTGCCACAGAGTAAGAAGCTGCTATTTCCCCGGCTATTGCAGTGTGCGGCACAACGTACTCCCCATGCCTTTTCTTACAAGACTGTTCCTATGGACAGCCCCCCACTTTCAGATGTGAGGGTCTTGGCCTTCCACCCCCGCAGGCTTTCTGCTTTCTCTGGCCTCTGAGCGCTGCGCGGAAAGTGTCAGTGCAGCAGTGGTCATTAGTGCTTAAGAGCAAACGGATCCATGATAAGCAGAATCCACGTGAGACTTTCCCAGCTGCTGTTACTGAGAAGAAAAATGAAACCTCTCCTCCTACCTCTGGCATCTGTGAAGTTGCTATGAACCCATGCTAGCCTTATGCTGGGGGACCCCAGTTCAAGTCTCTGCCCTGACACAGACTTCCTAGGGCAGCTCACATATTCAAAGGACTTTATGTGGGTAAAGGCGAAGCCAGATGCCCGCTGGGATATTCAAAAGCACTTAAAACCCTCATAGAAATCACAGGGAATTAGGCATGGAACCTGCTTAGGAGAGTCTGAAAATCTGCTCTCAGGCACCTTTAAGGGGACCGATCCCTGTAAATATACTTTTAATATTGCTTTTCACCTGCCACAGCAGCCTGATTCCCACGTGGGCAGCTGTTTCTGCCTTAAGGTGCACATGCTTGGAAGCCACTAAGGGCTGTGCCAGAGGCACCCACGCCTGCTTATGGTCTGTTGCAATACAGCTCTGTGATGGACAAGAAAAGAGCAGTGTAACCCCCCGAAGCTGTCGCTGACCAAACCCACTGCCAGGGTTTTTTGTCTGGCAATCTGGTTGCTAGATCACCTCCTTGGGGGATGCTGGTTGTCCGCCTACCTTCCCTGAGAGGGACTGACCCCTGCACTCCTGCGTGATAAAACAGCAATCTGATTACTAGGCAAGCCAGGGAGCACTAAGAGTATCTTCCTGCTGAGGTCAGGTCACTGGGTAACCTGGGGAAACATCTCGGGGTCGGAAAAAGAACAAGAGGAAGGAGCGTGAGTCTTTGGCCCTGGGAGGTAGATACATGCTTGTGCATTTTGCCTTAATAATCACTGGAGCAACTTCATAAAGGCTTAGTGGGCATCGAGAGCATGCGCCCCGCATGGAGCACTAGCCACTTGAATTTCACTCCCTGTGGGTCTGGAATAAATGCCCACAGTGCACTCTTTAGAAAGCTGTTCTCATTGCAGGACTTCTTCCTGCAGGAGCAGCCTGTTGGAAAACATGACCTGGAATCCCAAACGGGAAGGAGCGTGCGCCTGTGTTTGGAAAGAGAGCCTGGGGGATTGGTCGCGGCAAGCCTCGAGTGCTTGGATTTTCCCTTCAGAAAATAAAAGGCCCCACTTGTACAATACTCAGCGTTCTCCGGCCAGAAGTACGTGGTATTGTCTCAGTTCAGCAGAGTAAAACAAAAGCCAAGGAAAAATGGAGAAAGTCTAGGCAATTTATTTTATAAGACTGACAACAAGGCAAATAGACAAGCCCACAGAAACACGAAACCAAGTGGAGCAATGGACACAGAGCTTAGAGCTGTACTCCACCGCTCCTGTATGGAGCGGGAAGAACTGCGCTGAATCAAGGCCGCCAGCCTGGAGCTGGGTCTCGGTGCCGTGTAAACCCTGTGTGGAAAGGCTTGCAGTGACTCCGGATGGATTGTGCCCAGAGAATCTGGTCCCCACAGTGTCTGGGTGCTGATTCTGTCGCCACGCTTGCTTTTTAATTATAGAAAAGGTCTGAATTTTAATAGCAAAAATCATATAATTTCACTGTACTTCCTCTCCCCAAAGTCAAGTCATTATCATCAAAGAGACTCTGATTATGAGGGTGGAATTAATAAGGAAGCAACAAAGATCTGGAGCCGATCGGGACAGGCAGAAGAATGGAGCTGTCGGGGAAAAGAATTGTTGTTCAGCTGATATCATCCAGATTAGACACACAAGGCTGCTAGGAAGCTCTGACAGCCAGGAGAAGACACAGTGGTTTCCACCATGCTTCATATAAAGGCAACATTAAAAAAAAACTACTTTATTATTAATTCATTTACCTACAGGGCCCTTCATAGCATGCAATAACTCAGACTGGTAAATTAAGCTTGCCACGGTTTTAATATATTACCTTTATCTTATACATGGATCTCATAATAGGTTTTTTTAATTGCCTGTCATTGAATCACATATTCATGCTGCAGGCTGGTGAGTGTATGGTAAGGATGAGCTTGTCCATTCACACCTGCATAAAACGCATTAAAATTCCCCCAATAAGGAAGCAGCACGAGGTAGATAGGATGACTTGTTTTTAATGACAAAAAGGGGGCAAAACATGCTAAAAACACTGCAAAAGGCATTTCATATAATATTTCAGTCACCGTTAAATATATTTCACATTAGTACAGAGTTACATAGCTGGCATTAGTCGCTTCTAGAAGTACATTAGCTATAGAAATGGATAGTCTGGAGGGGACTTCAAGCAATGATGGAGATGGTATTTCCTATCTATTTAGGCCTTTTCCTTAAGGCTATTGGTACCAGCACAAAAAGCCCTGCCTTCCTGTAATGGAGAACTCATCTGGCTCACTTGTCTTTCCTACCCGTGTGCTTCAAAGCTGCCAAAAAGGCACCAACTGTGTAGACACCCCATGGCTAACTAACGCAGCCAGGGGGGCAACTGAATGAAACAGAAAGGGAGGTTGGCGCAGGTGCCATGACCCAAATGTGGGACTTGGCAGCCCTGGGTTCGGTTGCATCCTGCGTAACATCCTCTGTAACCATGTGCTTGAGCAGTTTACCAGCCACCAAATGGGGACACTAGTGTGACCCTACCCGCAAGAGTGATGTCAGGAAACATATTAAAGAATATGATGTTCTCAGAGATTACAGCAGTGAAGCTATTACCATATTGGAGCTAGATATCATGGGAAGCCAGTAGAAGTCAGGCAGCCCAATGCTTTGTCTTAAAGACAATTAGCACTGCTCTGGTGGTATAAAAAAGCTGCAATAGGAACTTATTTGCCCGCTGGAAAATGGAAGTCTCCAGATGAATAAGAGCCTGGCTAGCCTGTAAAGTGCAGGTAATAGGCTAGAGGCATGGTAGAAGGAGTGATTGTGGTTGTGGCTGAAGTGTGACTGCACTATTTTTGGCAGCTGTGTTACTAAGAGGAGCCAGGTTTGCCATGAGTGGCATACGTTTGCCATGGGCTACGTATCTTCATATGTAGCCCCTGCTAAAATTAAACTTTTGCAAATCAGCAACCCAACATACCTTACACCCAGGAGTATTAAAGGAACTGGCTGTGAACTGCACGTGCTAATTTTTAACCAATTTTGAAAAAACAAAAACTCCAAAGGATTTGAAGACTGCCAGCCCATTTCCAAAAAGAGTATAAGAGCTACCCCAGGGATCTATAGGTTGGTTAGTCTGCCGTCAGTGCTAAGCAAATAAGCAAATGGTTAACTGGGAAATACAAATATAATTAATGCCAGTCAGTGTTGTTTCGTAGCAAGTAGATCTTCTCAAAGAAGCCTGTTATCTTTTATTGACAAGATTACATATCTGGTTGATAAAGGCAGCTGGGTTGATTCAGCATGCATGAATTTCTTCAAGACACTTAATTTACTACCCCATGAAACCATGCATTACATGGAATTAACAGCATATGTTAGATAGATTCAATCCAGCTCACTGACAGACCACAACATGTAGTTGTTAATGGGGAGACATCAGCAAGTGGGTCTGTTACTAGCAGGGTCTTTCAGGGATCACTTCATGGTCCAATGCTGTTCAGTACTTTTTCAGTGGCTGGATGATGATATGAAATCTTTGCTGGTTAAGGTTGCAGATGACACAAAGATTTTGGGGGGTCAGATTGGCTGCGCTTTCAGAGCAATCTGAAGCACCTTGTCCTACGCCTGCAGTCCATCATAATGCTTTTTAATGCAGTCTAGCATACTTGGCGACAAAGCATGCAGAATGGATGTCTGTCTTGGAAAGCGGTAACTTAGAACTTGGGAGTCGCAGTAGGTCTCAACGTGAATGCTCAGCACAGAGCTGCCAGGGTTAATATAGTTATAGAAGCAGAGGGATCCGAAATAGAAGTAGGGAAACAATTTTGCTTCTGTACACAGTCCTTATAGGATCACTCCTAGCATACAGGCCGAGCTCTGGTGTCCACTCTTCAAGAAGGATGTTGAAATAGTGGAGAGAATTCAAAGGAGAGCCATAAAAATGGTCCGGGGCTAGAACATAAGCTTTGCTGTGTCAGGATTAGGGAGCTCAATCTGTTTCATTTCTCATGGGGAAGATGAAGAAGAGATTTAATCAAAAGTGTAGGTACTTCCACCTGGAAGAGAGGTCTGATTGGAGGGGGAGGGAGCTTTTCCATCTTGCAGACTAAGGCAGAACAAGATCCAAAGGGAGGTGAAGTGAGATCAACTGAACCTGGAAATGAGGCTGTTTTCTTAGCAGGAAGATAGCAAACATAGCTCACCCAGGGAGGAGGAAGATGTGATTTGAAAGTTTTCCAAAATGCATGATTTGATCCAACATCCCAGAAAAAAACCCTGCGTATGTTGAAGGTCAGACCACACAATCCAAATAGACCCCAGGCTCAATTAGGTCAAGGAGAAATGGCTGAACCAAGCAGGGCAGGCTGATTAACAGCCAGAGAGGAAACTCCTGAGTAGATGGGGAGCCAACAGATGGGAAGGGGTACAGCTCCAGGGCACATAAAACCAAGGCCTGGGAGCAAGCAGGCCGGAGCGAGGCTGGGAGCTCGGTGCAGGAGGCGCTGCATGGAGGGTCCAGGAGCGGACCGACCCTGGTGCTGCACAAGGCAGCCCAGGCCTCCAACCCATAGCAAAAGGTTGAGTCCAGAGAGCCAGACAGTGCTCGGGCTACTGAGCCAGCAGACAGGCCAAGTCAAAGGCCGCAGAAGCCCTGCATAGCGGAGCCCTGTTCCAGGGGACAGCGATACCCCCCCAACCCAAAACCCACTGCAGGCGAGAGAGCAGCCTGGCGCAGAGGACGAGGAGCACCCTCCAGGCCTGGGAGCCGTGAGCTGCAGGGAAAAGAGGATCCCCAGAGGGGAGGGGGGGTCCCCTCTGGTTAGTTAAGGGCTCCTGAAAGGGGAGGTCCCACTGAGAGGGCCCCCCTAAAGTTACCAGCTTCTTTATAGGGCTTGGGAAACCCCCCTAAAGTTACCAGCTTCTTTATAGGGCTTGGGAAAAGCCCAAGGGCATTGGGGTTTCCCCTCGGGATTGAGTTTATCTTTGGGGTTTATCTGTCTCAGATCACATACTTACCTGTATCTGGAGCACTGGTATAAAGCTTTCTGTTATTTACCCAGAGGGTACTGTTTATGTTACTGGTTTAGATATCTTATAAATATATATATGCATTGTACATATGTTTGTATCCATGCTGCTTTCCCTTGTGATAAGTGAATGTAAATAAAAGTGTACATAGTTAAGTCCCCGACTGCCCTGGCCTGGCCCTATAGGGACGGAGGGAAACTGAGCGCTCGGCAGTTCCCACCCCACAGCACACCTGCCAGCTCTCAATCCCCTTCAACTGGAGAAGGGGAGTATACACCCGAGTTACCTGGGCTACACTAGGTTACTGGAGCACTGGGTCGTGGCTATGGGGGAGGCGTGGAGGCCCTGGAGGGGTGCTTCACCTGTCACTCAGTAATGGGCAGCTTAGCCTGGAGTCAGGGACCCAGAGGGCTGGCACAGAGTGACAAGAGCTGTGATGGACCAGGGGCCCAGAGGGCTGAAGGAGCTAGCCGGGGCCAGCAGAGCCAGTAGAGAGACTAAAGGCCAAGAGAGGTGGAAGCCAGACTAAGGCCAGGGGCCCAATGGGCAAGCTTTCCCAGAGCCAAGGGCTCAGTGGGCGAGGTGGGTTGCATAGACACGACCAGTGGGCCCACTGGACAACTCAAAGGAACAATTGCAAGGCATGGACATGACTACAGGGATGGAAGAAGGCCATGAATATAAGGCAACTGGTGTCCTGAGGCACTAATAGGGCTAGGAGGTCCATAGCATATTGTCACTGGGCAAAGTGGAGCTCGAGTGGGCTCAGTCTGGGGCCCTGGGGGCATCCTCCCAAACCCTCATAGATAACATCAAGGCACAGCAGGTGAGGTAGAAAGGAAGGTACCCCAAGGAGCCAGAGTGGGGACAGGGGTCAAGTGGCCACCAGGGGATGTCACAGCCACCCCCGCGCCCTGATCTTACCACCGGTGACTATAGGAATTGGACGCCTGGTTCCCCATTGCCTCATTTCTTAGATCACTTCCAGTTACTAATGACTACCTGTTATTGTTTGCCATGTTCAGACGACGTGCGCTGGAATGGGTTAGGAGCACGCTGCACGTGTAATCGGTTCTAGAGGTTCATGAATGATGGTCACGGATGAAACCGAAGAAAGGAGACTGGGAATTTTAAATGAACTCGTCATTGCCCTAACTGGTCCCAATGAAGCCATCGGCTGGCTGGCTGGCTTGATTTATGTTTATAATACGCTGGCTCCAAAAAGAAGCAAACTCTGGGCTACATCCTGTGAGATGTCGTGCTCCCGCTGCAATCAGGGGAGAAATGAGGGCTCTCGGGACCATGGAGCAGTGCTGGTCTTTTGGTTACAGATTTCCCGTTATAACATTGTATAGAGAAGCTCCAGATCATCTGGCCCAGGGGGCTTCCTAGGGGTCCACAGATTGGGGGATGGGGGCGGGAAGTGGTGGCACCACTCCCCAACTACCAAATGTTTAGACCCCTGGGGAGCCCTGGGCCCTGCATGCTGGATCAGGCATCTGATCCCAGGACTCAGGGCTGGACTGGGGTGGCGCTGGGCCCCAGGGTCTAATCCCAGTGCAGGGGGCCAGGAGGGTGCCAGGCTTTTGGGACCCAATGCTAGCACGCTGGGGTGGGAAAGGATGGTGCCAGCACCCCTTCCTCCCCAGAGATCAATGTTAGCATCCAGGGGTGAGAGGGGTGGCACCAGGTCCCTGGTGACCAATCCCAGAGGGAGGGAGCCGTTCCAGGTACCTGAGACCCAATCCCAGAGCTCAGGGTGGTGCTGGGCCCCACGGCCTGCTCCTGGCACTTGGAGCAGTGCTGGGTTACAGGGCCCAGCCCTGGAGCGTGAGGTTCAATCCGGCCCATGGACCAGCCCAACCCTACTCATCTGGCCCCCGGGGGCCAAAAGGGTGAGCACCACTGGTATAGATCTTAAAGCAGCTGATCTCCATTTCACAGAAGGTAGCCCCGTGTTAAATAAGAGGATTTGACTTTGACCCTAATAATGTGAAACATAGACTCTTCACACTTTGAATGGGAAGGGAACTCCGGATGTCATCTGGACCAAGCCTTGCTTAGGCAGGATCATCCCTGTCCAAAATGTCCCAGAGAAATGTTTGTCTAACCTAAGACTCTCCAATGACCGATTCCACCACCTCCGTAGGGCATCTCCTCCGGCGCTTTACTGACCTGACCGATTAGAAAATCTGTTCTAAATTCTAATTGAAATCTCCCTTTTTGCAATGTAAGCCCCTTCCTTTGTGTCCTGTCCCCTGCAGAAACAAAGAATGATCAAATGCCATCCTGTTTACGGCAGTCTGGTTCATAGTAGAAGGCTGCAATCAAATCCTCCCACAGTCTTCTCTTCTCCAGTTCTTCCAACCTTTCCTCCCACATCGTACCTTTTAGACCTTGAATCATTTTTGCAGCTCTCTGCTAGACACTTTCCAATTGGTCCACAGCTTTCCCGAAACGCTTTACCCCAAACTGGATGTAACATTCGAGGTCGCAGAGGTCTCCCTGATGCAGAACAATGATTCATAACTTGCTGAGAGGTGCTTGAGTTGTTATTACTAAAATCAGTGAGAGCGAAAGACGCCAGCACCCCTGGCAGATGCTGGCCCTATTTTGAAATCTGAGGGCCTATTTACTGTAGACAGCAAAATAAAGCATTTCCCCCGTTTTGTACTGAACAAACAAGTCTATGCCTCTCCTGTCACTGAAGAGTTAGGAAAATCTGGGTCATGCATCTAATTCTACAAAAGGAAACAAAAGACCGTTCTGCCCCTGATGGCTCCCCTTTTTATGGATGCTGTAGCAAATCATTGTGTGTCTCAGCTGATTCAAGCACATCATTAATAATGTATTCTAATGACAGCTATTCTACATGCTGATACTGGGGAGACGGTAAAAGAAGAGCGACAGATAAACCTGCTCTTGGAGTTTCTGTTTCGTGCATCAAACTTGTACTTTCCCATTTTGCACTTGAGATTTGCTGCAAACTTAATCAGTGGGGATCTACACAGTGCAAACCTTTTACTCATAACACATTCTTCCATCTATTTCTGGTCAGCTCATTTAATAATGATACATGCCACAGAATGGAAAATGTGGTGCTCTACGGTTTATAAAAGCCTCCTTAGCACATGTATAATGTAAATGTCTCCAATGTACTCACAAGGGCCTGGCAATTCCTGTAAAGTAATAAACTGGGGAAGGGGAGAGGCGGGGGAGAGAGGGAATGGAGAAATCCTTAATGCAAAAGTGGCCTGAGCTATGGAGGGCCAGATCATAGGCTGGTGAAAACTGGTCTACTGCTATTCTGAATCCACTTCTGTCTCCTGTGGTCTTCTTAAATTGTAAGCTCTCTGGGGCAAAGACTCTCTTTATTTTATGTTTGTATGGTGTGCAGCTCAATGGGATCCTAGTCCCTTTCTTGGATGCCCAGGCACAACAACAGTCTACATCATTTCAATGGAGTAATACGTGTTTACACCCATGGGGCTCTGGCCTTTAATTTGGACTGGGTGAGGAACAAGAAAAACAACAAAAGAAGATTTCTTTAAAAATAGGTTGGAAAAATTGTCGTAAGTCGAAGGCAGAAAAATGTACAAGGAACCAGAGCTGGGAGAACGGCTCCTGGAAAAGTATAAATGTGGTTCTGCTTTGTCCTGGCCAGTATGTGACACAGCAGCTCTCTGAACAAAACTAAAAGGAGAGACATGAGGAAGCAAACACCACTGCCATTATCTTCTTGGATTGTCACACACAGTCCAGCTGAGGGAGACCGGTTCCTGTGACCTAACTATTTTCTTCCCAGCATGTCAACTAGTAAATCATCGCTGCATTTACAACAGAAAGCATCAATCCAGGGCAACATATGGTCTAAGAAAATAATTATCCTTCTTTCTGTTCCCATCTGTCAGCTCAGCAGCAGTGATGGGGCTGAAAGAAATCTTGCCACTCATTTGGTTTCTAGGGTCTAGTGTTCAGCAAGTGTGCATCCACAGATCCTTGGGGCATATGTACACATGGGCAAATCCAGGATCAGGGGCAGCCCCACACCCTCTTCAGCTATGTAATGCATGCATGGTGAGCTCTGAGTTCAGGGGCTGTTCAGTGTGGCTCCCTCCAGAGCGCTGAGCTGGCATGCTGGACGCAGTGAGCTCCCAGCCCTCACCAGCTGGCCAATGCAGGTCCTGCCAGAGCTGTCTGCGGGACTGGAGGCTGATAGGACCTGCACTAATTAGCCCACGGGCTCAAAGAGTTCACTGGGCACGTGCACAGCCAAAGCAGGATGTGCCTGCAATACAATATCCCCTGAATACGTAGAGCACATAATATTTTAAGACAGTCTCCTATTGAAGTGCCAGGTGGGCATTACCTCCTGTCCAGCTCAATAGTCTGACTCCCCCACCTATGCTCATGTATTTCAGGGCTTTTATACTAGCTACCAAACACTTATATCACAGAGCACTTTACAAAATGTAAACTCAGTAAGGTCCTCATTCTGCACCCTCTTGATCTATCACTGCCACAACGTCTACACGCAGACATTAGTTCAGAGAGCAAGAAGTGCAAGTTTCACTATCCTCTGAGCCACGTGTAGCCTCTTATTGCAAAACCCACATCTCTGAGTGCAGGGGTGCTATTTATAGGGTAAGCAAGAGTCTCAGCATCTGGCCTAAAATTCGCACACGGGGTCAGATTCATTAGCAACTTGACCATCATAAATCCTGCCAGAGGTTTCTGAGGTTTCAGGTGAAGGACAGGCTTGCCACTTGAGTTTCATGGACGCTCAAAAGGAGGCAACACTGGGCAAGGAGAGGTGGGGCTCGACTGTCTACAGTTGAACACAATTCCTTTTTCCTCTTCTGGGAGGCAGTAACAATTGCACGATCATTTCATCACAATCTCTGTTTTCATGGGACACTGGAGAGAGGAGTCAAGATTGACAACCCTGGGCAATATCACCCACTGCCAAAACTAAGACAATTAAATCTGTCCTTAGAAGAAGAATA
Source organism: Caiman crocodilus (assembly GCA_030014935.1). NCBI lineage: Eukaryota > Metazoa > Chordata > Crocodylia > Alligatoridae > Caiman > Caiman crocodilus. The sequence goes on along the minus strand of JAGPOW010003642.1, from coordinate 1,433,113 downwards.
GCAAGGGCACTGCCAGCTTCCCACTTTTCCTTGCCAATGTACCTGAGCTCTGCTGTAGAGATGAGACACTGGTTCAGTCTGACCATGATCTTTCACTTCTTGGCCTGGCTGCTGATGCTGTATCCATGTGCAATGCGGTAGTCACAGGTGCATCAGACTAGGAGCTTCAGACCACTACATCTCATATTGCCGGCAGCAGCTCAAGTTGACCTGGGACTGGTGCCTTTACATACCCCGTTACCAACCCCCCTAAACCCACCATTTCCTGAGTTGTTGCTTGTGCTCCTCTTATGGTAGTTCTACAATCTGGTATAACTGAAATATTTTTGAGCAAAGTACAAAGTGGGGGGTGCATCTACACATACTGTTACCATGCGGCAGTAAACTCCAGTGCATATCACGCCAGAGGTTATTGCTCTGAGGCATGCTGTTCGAACACGTACCCAGGACCACAGCACGTTGAGCTGGGTTGGAGCAGCCCCAGCTGGCAAGGGGGCTGGCAGGTCAGCCTGGCAGCCCAGGGCTGCTCTGACCAGTGCTGCAGAGGGATTGGCCAGGGCATGAGGGTGCTTCAACGTGGGGCTATCCAGCACTGCCCCAGCCAGCCCCATCAGTGTCTACACGTATTTCCAAGTACTACCCTGCTGCAGAGTTTATTAGTTTCCTGTGGCCTAATAGGGGCGCAAGTGTAGGTGCAAGATGTTTTCTGCGAATCTAATTAGTCTACTCTGCAGTAAATGTCTTGTGTAGATGCCCCAGAAATGACCATAAAATATAAAGATAAAAATATAAAGATAAAAATGGAGGCTGATCTTTGGAAGTTATCTTCTGTTAGTACGACACTGACTCGAACGCCGCAGGTGAGAGAGAAAAGAGAATGCTTCGGAACAGCTGAACACAAGGAGTGAATGATGATGGCAAAGAGCTGGTGAGCCCGCATGCAAACGCTGCCATCTGCATCCTGATCAGTTTGTTGACAATCTCTGGATTACAACCAAGGGAACTAATAGATTCTGCGAGGCAGATCAAAGAGGCCTCTTTAAGGTTTCATCTCCCCGTGCTCCAGCTGCCATTTTCAAACAAGATGATGTCTGGTAAGTGACAAACATTTTTGTTCTGAGATATGTTTCATTGCAGCCCCCTCCTCCTCTGCTCACATTGTGTACCATCCTGCTAATATGCCATTTCTAGGAAACTGCAGGCAGAACGCAAGGAGGAATTATATCAGTAATGATGCAGTAGATGGGTAGTGCTTCAGATGCAGCTATTATCTTTTGGATAGATCTAACTCTTCATGCCAGATAATGCCAAAAGATCATTGGAGAATCATAGTTTCATAGTATCATAGATACTATATGGAGAAGCTTGACAGACTAGTGAATGAGGGAACTCGGCCTTCAGACACAGGACCTTTCGGTCATTATCGTACGTTCTCATTCCCTTATATCATGGTTGTGACCTTAAGATGGATGGCTGATAGCTGCTGCCGGGAATATTCAGTTCTCCTTGGGACTGCTCCTTTTTGCCCAGGTATTTTGGCTGTTGACATCATCTGTCTCCTCCTCTCCGCTGGCTTTGTTCAGAGGCCCATTCTTTTGAGGTTATGGATTGGACCAGAGTTGAAAGGCATCTCAAGGGTCAGCTAGCCCAACCCCCTTCACAGCAGGGTTCACTGAAGGTTGATCTTGCTGGACGCTTGTTAAGGGAATTGATTTTCCAGGAGAGCTATTTCATCTGGCCTCCAGGGCTCCCAGACGGGCCAGGAATTTGGGACTGGGGAGAGCAGGGGCTGGGCCTGTAGCTGAATCCTTAACTATGGAGCCCTAATGGGCATGTGTGTTGGCACAAGGAGCGTGATAGCCCTGTTAACCTCCCCCACTCCACAACACCACTCGCCCCTTCCTGTTGCCATTGCTACTACATGCCATGCTGCTACCACTGCTCACCCTGGCACTGCCACTTGCCCCTCCACGGCCGCCAGTTCCAGATGTGACCTGGGAGGCCCCTGGCAGTCTGGTTTCAACCTGAGAGAAACCCAGTGGTCTGGGTCCAGCCTAGGGGCACAGATAAGTTTGATCCCCCTATCCGGGACAAAGCCAACATGGTAGCTCTCATCTATCTGGACTTTTATAAAGCATTGGACTTGGTGCCATGTAGATCAAAATTAGCTGGAGCAAATGTGAATTGACAGAGGAATTAAAAGGTGGTTAAGGAGTGGCTTAAGGGGAGATAGAAGTGGTTGCAAGGGGAAGTACTGGGCTAGAGGGAGGGTTACTAGTGGAATTGCTCAAGGCCCAGACTTGGGACTGATCTTGTCTATTATTTTAATTAACAATCAAGGGACAAAAGGTAGAACTGTGATGATGACATAAAGGTGGGAGGCATTGTCAACAAAAAGGAGGACCGGGATATCATACAGGAATTGCTGCATGACCTGGATGGCTGGAATATTTGAAATAGAAATGGGATGACATTTGGACTGAAGGATGCCTGGTTAAGGAAGTGTAGTAAGGAAAGCAAAGGCAAAAAAACCCAAGCAATTATCAAGAGACAAATGCATGTGGCAAAGGAAATTAAAGGCAACAAGAAAGGCATCTACAACGGCTATAAGGAACAGACCAAGGAAGCAGCAGGGCTACTGTTCAATAGGGAGGACGGGCTTTGGCTTCCTCAACCATGACTGACACATCACGACGAGGGACATGCTGGGATGGGATGGGCTCCACCTTTCCCCCAAAGGTAAGCGTGTGTT
>JAGPOW010003642.1:1408425-1426756 GCA_030014935.1 Caiman crocodilus | reverse complement strand
CAGGCTGTCCCTGTGCCAACTGCTTTGATCAAACCCCTTTCCACCTCGTTTATTCTTTTTGCCTCCGGGTAATCTCTATTTATCATTCCCAATGTTTTGTGTATTGCTTTAGGGCCTGCGGGGCTGCTTTTCCTCCGCAGCTGACGGGACCCTGTGATAGGCGAGCTCTGGTCCAGCGGCATCTGTCAGCCGCTGCTTTTCTCTGATGCAGGAATGGCCATCTTTCACCTGCCATCAAGGCTCACAGATGAGGTGCATGGCCCTGTACAGAGCAGAGACAGCCCACGGCCTGCACCTCTGTGAATTTTTGCGCACTCCCAGATCCCATGGATGTTAATCAGTGCAGAGATACCAAGAACGCTTCCCACCCACGGGGGATGTTTTTCTTCTCATGGGACCAGGTGCTGGGGGTAAGTCTAAACCGCATCCTCCGCAGGCCAGTGGAGGGACGCTCCCTTGCCTGCCCAAATCCGGAACGTGGTGCTAAAGCCGCCCCGCAGTTGCTCTCAAGCACAGCTGAGACACAAGCCTCCAGCTTGGTCATTTTGGGACTCTACAAAGCCGCTTCACCGCTCTGTTTTTGGGTTTGGCACATACAAGCACGGATGGGTCAGTGGGGCGTGCCTGAAAGACTCCTGGGCATGTTTGGGATCTGGCACAGATGCACCCTGAGAGACGAAGCAAAGACAACAGCTGAGACACAGAGCAGCGACCAAACCACGGGAGCAAACATCACTGAGATTTTTGCATTGAAGGACAAGCGATGACAGATGTAACCTAGACTCATACTGAACCTAGGAGCACACCATCTCCTCCTCCCAGGCTGAGGCTGGCTCTTACCCATGGAAGGGAACTCTCCTCCATGCCTAAATACTGAAATAAATTAACATTTCATTGCAGTTTTATGTGGTTTGCTACACTGCAGTATCCAACTGTTTCATGATCTGTAATGTTTCAGGGATGTATTTGGTAGCCGTGTTGGCCTGAGACAAAAACAAATGCAAAAATCTAGAGCTCTTGGTTCAGAGATGATATCTTTTATTAGACTGGCTAGGAAATTACAACAAAAACATCTTTTTCTGCAAAAGCTTTCAGGCTCAAAGGACCTTTAAGCCCAAAAGTTTGCAGAAAAAAGATAATTTTTTTTTTCGATTTCCTAGTAGGTCTAATAAAAGGCATCATTCCTGAACCAAGAGCTCTAGATTTGTATCATTTCTGAACAAAGAGTTTTAGGGCCAATGTGCGCCCCATTTTCAAAAAAGGGAGGAGGGAGGACCCAGGAAACTACAGGCCCGTTAGTCTTACCTCCGTCCCGGGGAAGCTCTTTGAGAAAATATCTGCGAGGGACCAGGAGGGGGATCATGCTTAGGGGCAACCAACATGGGTTCATTAGAGGCAGGTCCTGTCAGACCAACCTGATGGCCTTCTATGACCAGGTCACAAAATCCTTAGACACAGATGTCGCAGTGGACGTAGTCTTTCTGGACTTTAGGAAGGCCTTCAACACTGTCTTTTACCCCATTCTTATTAAGAAATTAGGCGACTGTGGCGTTGATGTCTACACAGTCAGATGGGTCACTAATTGACTGGCGGGCTGCACCCAGAGACTGGTGGTGGATGGGTCATTTTCAACCTGGAGGGACGTGGGCAGTGGGGTCCCCCAGGGCTTGGTCCTCGGGCCTGCACTGTTCAACATCTTTATCAGTGACTTGGATGAGGGGGTTGAAAGCACCTTGTTCAACTTCATGGATGACACTAAGATATCAGGAGAAGTGGACACGCTGGAGCAGAGGGACAGTCTGTAACTAGACCTGGACAGGTCACAGATGAGATGGGTGGATGAGAACAGGATGGGATTCAACACAGACAAGTGCAAGGTGCTGGACCTGGGGAGGAAGAACCAGCAGCACACCTACAGGCTGGGGAGCTCCCTTCTCGTCAGTGCAGAGACAGAAAAGGATCTTGGAGTCATTATTGATGCCAAAATGAACATGGGCCAACAGTGTGGGGATGCGGTCAGTAAGGCCAACAGCACTTTGTCATGTATCCACAGATGCAACAAGAGCAGGTCCAATGAGGTGATCCTCCCCCTCTATGCAGCACTGGTCAGGCCACTGTTGGAGTACTGTGTCCAGTTCTGGGCACCACCCAGGGGGGATGTGGACAGCATTGAAAGGGTCCAGAGAAGAGCCACCCGCATGATCAGGGGACAGCAAAATAGGCCCTACAAGGACCTGAACCTGTTCAGCCTCCACAAGAGAAGGCTGAGAGGGGATCTGGTGGCCATCTACAAACTGACTAAGGGGGACCAGCAGGCAATGGGAGAGTTCCTGTTCCCCCGAGCACTACTGGGCGTAACAAGGAATAAGTTGACAACTTAGGACAAGGCCATAGGTTGACCGAGAGTAGGTTCAGGTTGGACATCAGGAGGCGCTACTTCACAGTCAGGGTGGCTAGGACCCGGAACCAGCTGCCAAGGGAAGTGGTGCTGGCTCCTACCCTGGGGGTCTTCAGAAGGAGGTTAGATAGACACCTTCCCGGGGTTGTTTGACTGCAGCATCGTTTCCTGCCCGTGGCAGGGGGTTGGACTTGATGATCCGCACATGTCCCTTCTGACCCTACCAGCTATAAACTATTTCTGCATTTCATGAGCTGTAATGTCTTTATCCTCACAACCCCCTGAGAAGAGCTGTTACTTCTACCGCCTTTTGCAGTCAGGAAACCGAGGGACAACGAGAGCAAGCCCTAGATCCTCGAAGGTATTCAGGCCCTTCACTCCCAGTTAAATCACTGAGGGTTGAGCAGTGAAGTACCTTTGAGGATCCCACAGCTCTGGAGCGGCAGCATCTGATAGACTGACAGAGAGATAGAAGGTGGAGGCTTCCCTGAGGATTGGGACATAAGTCATTTGCTGAGGTCAAACAAGAAGCCTATGCCAAAGCAGGTTTGCAAGCAGAAGAGGGTCTCCAGCAGCCTAGGTTAATACTCTGATCCTGAGGCCCCCCCTTCTGTTCTCCTGAGATGGCAAGATAAGTCCTGGCTGTGTCCACACTGAAGGAGGAGTGTACTGCAAAGATAACCGCTGCTGTATCATAGGAAAAGCAGCAGCTATCTGGGGTATGGTAAGGGCAAACTGTGAAGAGTTCAGAAACTCTCGTCCCATGGGATCCTCAGGAATTGGCAGGATTCAGTTGCATTTTCCAAAGTGAGTACACAGCAGCCCCTAGAAATGAAATGGGGCATAAGCTCCACTTGGTTTTTAGGGTTTCTTTGGGTCTGCCGGTCCCCTCCTCTAGTTACCATGAAGTCAGAGATGCCTTGACTCTTTATTTTCCTCAATTTTCCTGCCAGGGTGAGTTCACCCAACAGCTTGTCGCATCGAAATAGAGTCCTCAAGCCTGGCACGCACTCACGCAGCTCGTGGACCTTTTATTTGGCCTATACCAGTGGTGTTCAACATGTGGTCCATGGACCCCTGGGGGCTTGCATACTACATCTAAGGGGTCCGTGAAAGATGACTGTGATCAACCAAATGTATGCGAATACCTACACTTACCATTCAAAGGGCACATACTTTAATTTGTCATTTCCAAAGGGGTCCACGCCTCCGTTCAAAATCTTTCAGGGGACCACCAATGAAAAAAAGTTGAAAACCACTGGTCTATTCTGATAGCTGGCTCTAGTTCAGGCTTATGCTCCCTGGAGTTCAACATGGAAAGGACAAAGCTTCCTGGAGTCCAAAGGCAGGTATGACTGAGGAGACATACGCGTTCATTCACCAAGTTGGTACCCAACATTTCTCTCAATGAGCTCCTGCTCTTAGAGGCATCTCAGTAGATCTGATGCTAGATGTCTGGTAAAAAGAGCCTTCTCTTCTCAACGTCAGAAGATGTTGTCTTCTGACCCTGCTACCACCAGGCAAGGGCATGGATCTGCCATGTGCAGAGTAAAGGGCACCCAGCGCAGCACCCGTCTAGCTGCTGCAGCCCTCTGCATGTCCCAGAAAGCAAGGAAGATGCTGCCCCCTTTGGCTTCCCTGGGGACAGCACAGCCAATTCATTTGCAGGCAGGGACAGAGCCAGCTTCTTCATGGATGAACGCTGTGGCACTTCCCACATCTCTGGAGCAACAGCATCTGACAGACTGACAGGCAGACAGAAGTCTGGAGGCTTCTCTGAACCCAACCTGAGCTCCGAGCCCTTCGGAAGTGTGCCTGGAGCGAATTCGTATGCTGTCATATCCCAATGCATCCAGCACAAAGGAGGCTATCTGCACAAAGCTCGGAGCAGTTGCATCCAGCAGCGTTCATGCAGAAAAGTGTGCATGCACCATGATCCCCCATGGGACCGTGCACCCACTGCAGCAGGGAATGAGAAGAGACTGCGCGGTGGGGTCTGCATGGGGTTTTGGGCACCAGCAGTAACAGGGTGCAAAACGGGTGACCCAAGTCTGTTATTAACAGCTTTTCTCTTCCAAGCCTATGCAGCCTCTGTGATGTTCCTGAACGAGCTGCCAGGATAACTGGCCTTGCTCACCCACACCCATTCTGTACACATTAAACCTTGCAGGAGGCAACGAAGCCAGAGTGGGGGCACCCCTCTCCACCACAGCCTAGCTCTGTTTCCAGCGGGCCTAGAACGACATCAGGTGAACACCCTGAGGGGGGCTTCACTGCCTCTTTCTGGGTCTGGTGCATGCAAGATGCCATGGGCAAATGAACTTCTCAAAGCAGAGTCAGGAGCAGCCAGATTTCTTGGTTGTGCTGAGGCTTCCTTGAAAGAGAGAGGTCTCGGTCTCCAGGCACAGACAGAGATGAGAGCAGGCCTGTTTTTCTTGTAGCTCGTTGCCCACCCAAATACACGCCTATTGTTTGATGGCTTCCGAGCGGCCGGCTTCTGCGGGGAGCCCCCGGCCACATGCCACATGGGGTCCATGTCTCCTGGGCAGACCGCAGGCCATATAACATTAGCCCTCTGATGGGGGAGGCAGAGAGGTTGCCTACCCACTAGGCTTTCATTGGGGCCGTCGTCAAGCTACAACCAAAATAGGCCTGTTTCCATCGTTGGCTGTGCCTGGAGATCGCTGTCTTTCAGGAAAGACTCGGTACAGTGCTGAGCAATCTGGCTGTGTCCATAGGCCTCAGTAGTAGCAGCAAGAAAGCAATGGGGAGAACAGAGCCCAGAGTTATTTCATCAGCAGCCGTATGATGAAGCAGTGGGCCCCAGTTCCACGGCTCTGTTATATGAAGCCTAAGAGGAGGCAAGACTTCTTGTGGGTGCTACCTTTTATTGGACCTATTGCATGGCTGGAAGAGGCATCAATCCTATAGACAGATAATGTGTAACTTCCCTGTTTAGACAAGCCCTTATCTGGGGTAGGTTTCTGTCCGCCGTGTTTCATATCGCATGCAGCAGGCAGGGAGTGCAGTCTGGCAGCTAGGACAATGGCTTGGTGTTCAGGAGACCTGGCTTCAATTACCTGCTTTGTCACAGACTTCATGTGTGACACTGGACATGTTATACATGCATACTTCTTCCTGGCTTTGAACTCGATCAGACCATCTAGCCTGACCTCTTGTATGTCACAGACCCTATAAATGCCACCCTTTTACTCCTGTGTTGAGTCCAATAGCTTGTGTCAAGCTAAAGCAAAAGTTCCCCAAAGGTATCCAGTCTTCAGGAGCTCACATTCAGTGTCTTCTGTACTCGGGCCCCTAAATCCTTCCTGGAGTCACAGCTTTCCACTCAGTAGGCATGGCCTGCTTGACCTGTTCCTACGTATATCACTTTGCATTTGACAGTCTGCATTGCACATGTTGATTGGATGGGCTCAGGTGACCTAGTGATCCACAGCACTTACTAGTCACTCTGTCTTGGAATAAGCATGTATTCCTCTGCTGGTCTGCCATCTGCACATTTTATCAGCAGCGATTTTATAATTACTTTCTGATCATTGATGAAAATGTCAAATCCCTTCGCCTCTATATGGATCCCTGTAAAATCCCACTAACAACACTCCCATTCATTTGAAGCCCAACCAGCACATGGGCATTAAAAAACTCTGCAGGCCTCCCTGAGCTGAAGACTGCTGCTGAGCTGCCAGGCCCATGTGGACTGGAGCAGTCACAGCTTGGCAGGGGCTACTACCAACATTGCCAGCCCCACACCCTTGAGGCGGACCCTGGAGCAGAAAGAGGGCTGGCAAACCACAGAGCCGATCTGGAAAGAAAGGGGCCCACCACCTTGTGGGTTTTACAAGGGACTGTCGGCTACCCTCGGGTGGCTGCTGCCAAGGGGCACCCTTTGGCTTTGCCCTTAGACAGGGAATGGGGTGGTATTTTTAATTGAATTGTGCATTTCCTTGTGGGGAAGGGTGTAAGGAGTGAGTTTGGAAACAACTGCAGGCTCCCTTGGAGAGAAGTGTGGGTATGGCTTTGGAGAGCCGGTAATGGGGGCACTCCCCTATGCATAGGGCAGGGGAGTGGGAGTGGATAGAGATGGGAAGGAACATAAGCAGGGGGGAATTACTGTTTTCCTTTAGGAAAGCATTGACTGTGGGTTGCAAAGAAAATGTGTGTTGGGGAGAGAATGCTCGCCTTCATCCGGGGAGGGAGGGCTGAGATAAATTGCCTCTAAATTCAAAGGGCTTCAGGGGGTGTTTTGCTTTGCTTTCTTATTTTAATATTTTATTCTGCTTTTGTTCATTGAATCGTTTATTGTCAGCTGCCTGAGCCTTTCGGGGAAGGGCAGCATACAAATCTAATGCATAAATGAATGAGCAAACAACTCGGTGGTGATTCCCGACTGACTGATTCCACGAGCCGTCTGCCAGGCTAATCTCCTCCCGCAGGATCCGGGTTTCACGTGCCCCAAACGTTCGGGAGCCTTCCCGGCAGTGGTTTAGATTTGGGCCCCATCTCTAACTGCCCTGATGTAAACCTACAGTGCAAACGGCTGGTGTGCAGCCAAAGCCTGGAACAAGGCTTGCTGAACATAAGAGCAAACGTTTCCCTTGGCTGCTTTTTTCCCTTCACAAAACGCACTGGTAATCAGGCTGGGCGAGCAGCCGGCGATACGGTGCTGCTGGAAATCTCACACGCGCATTGGTTCCCCTGTTGCTAAGCACTCCCTGATACTTCTCTTGTGGCAGCGATCCAGCCGTTGCTCAGCAGAGATGCTCTTATTACATCGCGAACGCTCGCTTGGAGCCACCTACTCACAGCGACATGCTGACCTCAGCTCTTCTGCTGCGCAGGGCTGGAGCAAACCCCTCCCCAGCTTCGTTCTCCTGGGATACCACCGGCCATAAAACTCACAGTTTACAGATGCAGCTCCATGCACCATCATCCCCATGCACCAGCCTGATGTCCGCGAGTCTGTACCTTTGGTGCTTGATTGGGTACATCTGCGGCACAAGATCCAGCAGCCATTGGAGGTACCCAATTCCTTTATATCCCAGTAATTAGAGCAGCTGCTCAGGAAGTGGGAGACCCGAGTCTTGGGCTCATCTCAACCTCTGGAGCTCCAAACCCACATCTCCCAGCGCTCAGGAGATCAGGTTGTCCTGGGTTCTGCTCCCAGAGCTACTTATAGTTTGCCCTAAACCAGCGGGGCCCAACCTTTTGGGCCTGTGATCCAGATGAGTGGTCTGGCACACAGGGTCAGGGCTTGATCTGGCACGTGGGACTGTGGTCCATTCTAGCACGCGCGGCCAGCAGCGTTCCCTCTAAGCCGTGCGGCTGTGCAGGCACACCTGACAGCATGGCCTGAGTGTGCCCGCATGGCCGCACACGCCACACAGCTTAGAGGGAACGCTGTTGGCCAGGTTATCTGGCCTGCAAGCCTTAGTAATCTGGGGCTAGAACCACCCCTTAGGCAAGTGCTCCATGTACTAAACCTGGGGTATAAAAGATAACTTAGCTTACCACTAAAACAGCTTAGCTTATCATTGAGCCCATGGGGCCGCTGGAGGGGCCAGGTGAGCAGGGACAGGACTTACTGCTGAATTCCAGAGTGTGGAGACACATGCTCACAGCAGAGGGGCAAGTGATGGCTGTGTTACCTCCTCTGGCCATGGTGGTTAAAGCCACTGCCACTGGCCCTGCTGCTGGAGGTGGGTTTGGGTATAAAAATGCATGAAGTGCCAGTTACTAGGTCAGACCCTAGGTTCATCTCGCCCAGTCTCCTGTGTCACACAGTGGTGGAGAAAGGATGCTGAAAGGAAGAGTGAATTGGGTCTGACCAGGGTTTATCCCCCGCTCCTCTCTCACGTGCAGCCTCCAGCATTTAAGGTCTAAGAAGTCCTGATTCAGAGGCTGGATCTGACCTCTGAGGAGCCCTGCAGTCGGGATCCGGTCAAGGTGGGCCCAAGGGAGTTTGACACTCCTGTGTAAAGCTATTACAAGAGTGAACCTGTCCGTAGAAAGATGTTTTGACTGACCTGAAATGTCTGACAGCATTCTTACTTTCCACTTCGGCACAACTCCCCCGCCCCCATCAAAATCATGGCATTTCCCATAAGATGAAGGCTGCTTTCCAGACAGCTCCAGAGGTAGGACTCTCATGCATGAATATTCATGTGGGAACATTTATTTTCAGTTTCCATCAACTTTTCTGCCCTTAAAATCCAGCTGTGCAAACATGTGGAAAGGAAATACCAAGGGGATTCAAGCAGGAAGAGAAAGTCATCTTGCAAAGCTGGGAGACTATTTTAATGGCATATTTTTGCTGCGTTCACTAACAATATGTCCTGACCTTTCAAATGAGTCTGTGTGGACACAGCAATGATCCCCTGTACACTGAAGTCCAAATGACTCTGTGTGTGGGAGGTCTATCCATCTCAGACACGATTTTCGGTTGGAAGTTGGAAGCCATGCCAGTAGCAAGCCTCTTTATAGTCAACTGAACATGCTTCAAGCCAAATACTGACAATTTTCTGTGCCTCTTTTGTTCATAAATCTACTTTAAAGAGAGGCATACAGAGGTATTGGGTCTCAGTGGGTGCGTCTACACGTGGCCGCAGGGTGCTGTTGTAACTGTGCTGTCACTTAAGACTCCCTTTTGGAAGTCCTAGACGACGGCACAGTAACAGCCTGTACTGAGCCATGCTGGAAGCACACAGGTTTTTTTCACTGCTGTGTTGCTGATGCGATACACTATAACGGGGGAGCACATCGTTATGGTGATGTAGCGGCGGTGTCACAGCTATGGTGGCAGCATCTCATGTAGACGCGCCCAGTGATAACCAGCAATGACCTCAAGCTGAATGCGGACACTAGCCTTTCCTGAACTTTGGAAAAATGAAGTGATGCCCTGAGCAGAGGGGAATTCAAAGCACTGTAAACATTCAACAGAAAGAACATTTTGCTGAATACTTCCATCCTGTTAGACACTGGGAAAGCCTGGATTCCCTGGTGTCCGGGCTGGATGTGGGTAACAAACAGTTTCCATGATTTCAAAACCCAAATTCCCCAGCCTTATTTTCCCAGGACAGATTTTCTCCAGTGACTTTGCATGAAGCCCGCTGCAAATGGAGAAGCACAGAGAGCAGCATAAGCATTGTACACAGGGTACCAGTTCTACTGAGTTAAATGCCTGTCCCTCTACCAGCGACTTGAATCCATATCTATAGAGTGTCGTGGCTGTTAAAGGTATCATGGGTTGCAAGAGAGAAAATGCTAAACCTTAGTAAAGAGCTGTTGCCAGATATGAGAAAGGCAAAGCAGACTGGATTCTCTAGAGGCTCCGAGCAGCAATCTTGGAAAAGGGGATGATAAAACGCTCTGTTCTGAGTCTTGTTTTTTGCCGCATGCTAGAAGGCAGCTGTGAACTTAACCAATTCTGTGCCTGAGAAAGGCTCCGTCCACACTGCCATCACAAGTGAGACTGCAGCCTGCATAAACACACCTGCACCAGCTTTATCCTTGCCACTTTGGCTGCCTATAGCAGTGTCACAGGGGCAGCACCGGCTTCCACTGCCATGCAGTTTTACCCCGGGTCCCAGGCAGGCTTGTGTCTACATGTGCTGCAATCACCCCTCTGACTGCCCCCTAGATAAATCCTTGGATGAAGCTGTCAGACTAAACGTGTGTGGCAAAACCAGGGGCTGAATGTCAAAAGGATGCAAGCGTCAGGGTGTGCAGCACAAAACCTACTTCAGGGAGGAGGCATTTCTTATAGATTTGCTTTACCAAGGTTTAATATTTTCTCTCTGGCAACCCATGATACCTTTAAGGATTTGCCCCTCAGGTTTCCACTCAGATTGAATCAGACCTTTCTGGGGTTCACTGGTATAGCAGGGAGAGTCACCCCCCTGCCAGGAACTAGATGGTGTGCGGAGACATCTAGTGCCTGAGCACTGCATTACAATTAAAAATCATATGACTCCACTTGGTTCCTACTCGGCTGCGTTGGAGGAGCCTTGTTGTCCAGCCTCACAGATGAATACAAGGAAGGGAGGGTGCACACTATTTATTTTGTTAGCGGTGCGGTGCTGGACACCGGTGACTACCGCTCATCTACCCCAATGTGTGTCTTTCTGAATCAGAAATGTTAAACTCCCATGGCCTTGAGACAAACAAGGTTCTTCGGGTAAACCTGAAATCTTTTATTACGCCAACTCAAATAGTTGGAAAAATTCTTCTTGGCTAAGAACTTTTCCAACTATTTGAGTTGGTCTTGTAAAAGAGATCAGATTTACTCAAAGAGCCTTGTCTGCCTATGTCTTTACACCAACACGGCTACAACCTACACCCCACCACCTTTGGAGTTGGCAACTTGGTGCAAGAGCGAGGAGAGAGAGAAAGTCAGTGCCAGAGGCCTAATTAACAAGTTTTTCACCCTGGGAAAAACTCCCCTGGGCCTCTGGTGTGGGAAAGCTGAGTGCTGGAGAGTGGCAGGGAGGGGGAAAGAGTGATAGGCAGTCTTACCTGTCACAGGGACTTAAAGACCCCCCCACCGCTGCTACTGGTGTCCCCACACCAAGCTGTCGTGTGGGGTTGCACCAACCTGGTTCCTATGGTTGGGTGTGCAGGGCTGCTCCTGGCACAGCAGACTTGGAGAGAAGAGAGATCACTCCAGCTGTAGCCCCACGGGCAGGCCAGGAAGAATTAAAAGCCCAGAGGTCTAGTTATGTGGAAGGTAAGAGACTGCATCACAACTTTTGAGGGCTGTTCAAGAGCATCCTGATTGGATTCAAATACCATAAGATATCTGAGTACCTTAGCAAGTGGACCCAGGATAAGAGGAGACCATTTGGACTACTGCAGAAAGGGACGCTGGGACTGCACTGGCAGCGCATAGTACTGAACTGGAAAGGTAGAGGCAGCAAAAGGAAAATGCCTTTGTCCCAGGATCAGCCCCTCCACAGACAACGTGTCAATGTTGAGCCAGGTCAGAACACTAAAGGAGAAGAAAACTGGTTTACAGGAACAAAAAGATGTTTTTAAAGTACAGGTGGTTGCCACTATTGAAACTTTTTTCTAGGTAACAATTGGTAGGCACAAAATAAACAGGCTATTTCAGTATAGGAAGCCAGAAATTATTGAGATAGGACCGGAGACTGGGCGCCTGGCTGTGGTCATGGTTTTGGATGTGGACAGGGTCATGTTCAGAGAGGCGGTGCTCAGGGTCCAGGCCAAGGATCCTTTTAAACAGAAACAGAGCAGCTGGAAGAGGGGTGCCAAAGATTTCAGGGGATGGTGTTGCTGCTGCGGGGTCCAGGAGCTGATAAAGAGGAAAATCCTTGGTAGGAAGCAAAGCAAAAGAAGCGACATGGTTGTATCTGCCGTGGTGCAGAGTCAGAACTAGGAACAATGGTGACAATGACTCTAAAAACAGAGGCAGGTACGTAAGGGTGCCCTCTGGGGTTGCCTCATGTCCTACTTATCGTCAGCTGATCATAGTGGCACCCCTTAGGGACAGTTAGGGTTGACCCACTGTAACTACCATAATAGTAGGCACGGAGGGTAATATGTTATCAGACAGCAGCGCTGAAACCACTATGATGGGGTGGTTAAAGGAGGACACTAAATAGAGAAAAATTCAAGGAATAACCAAAAGACTTAAAGATGTGGCTATAGCAGAACCACAGCCAGTACAACTCAAAACCTTACAGTTAAGAAATAAGTCTTGCTAATGCCCTAAACTCGTGTGATACAAAGTGCGACCTGGAAACACAGAGTGCCCAAGAGGTGTGGCATCCTGGGAGACAGTCTGGGTAAGGTAGCTGGCACAAGTAACGTTTTGGAGCTGCACTTCCAGGAGAATGTAATATGGTATCAGTGTTCAGACAGAAATCCCTGGGGTCTCTGTGCGAGTACAAATAACATTCATTTGTGATTTGGCAAACATACAGCCTCCAGAGGAGGGAGGCTTTGCCCGTATGGGACTTCTAGTAAGATCTGGAAAACCTCCCCAGCAACTGAGATCTGGTTTACACCAGACACCCTAGGTGGGTCCATCACTTCATGCAATAGTTAGAGGGAACCTAGGCAAAATCTAAGGTAGGTTGTGGCTGCGTATGAATACTTGCATTTGCTCAGTCCCAGTCCCAGTCCCAGTCCCAGTCCCAGTCCCAGAGGAGCTGGTGGAGCCCATTCAAGAAGTGGTCATTGCCCTTGTAACTCAAGAAATGGTAAAGCCAACCACTCTGGTCTGCAGCTCCCCAGCTTGGCAAGTCTGGAAACCAAACAATGCCCGTCATTTAACAATTGACTACTGAACTGTATGAAATGTTTGCTACAATCTCTCTTCAAATGAAGCGACTGTTAAAATCTCTCTTCAAATGAATTGGTTCTTGGTTTTGGGTATCTCACATGGGTTTTCATCCCGACCACTAGTCCAGAATGTCAATGCTGCACTGCTGTTAAGTGGGGATGGATCTAGTGTCTGTGAGAGGCACAAAATCTTGGGGGTGATATCTGCTTTTGGACCAGCTGCATGACAAGGCAAGCTTTCAGGTATCACAGTACCTTTCCTCTGGCTTTTGGTAGAGGAACAGACACAGCAGAGCAACCTAACAAAGGGAGCAAAAGCTTGTTTAAAACTTCACGTGTAAACAAAAACCAAAGAAGAGAGAAATTATCAAGTAGCCAACAGGCAGGAGAGATGCAGTAAAACCTGATAAAGAAGGAACAAGCCTGTTCAAGAGGGTCCTTATCACTTGTGGTCACTGGCAGGTGGATTATGTAAGGGGCCATAAAGTCATTGTCTATGTTAAGTCCCTGGTACTTTGCATCCCAAGTGATTGCTGTTCCCATGCTTGTCTTGCAAAGATGTGGAGGTAGATTTCCTTTCAGCGCAAGAACTGCGAGGTCAGACAGCAAGTGACTTTTTTTTCTGTGAAAAATGTTCTCCTAACTGCAGTGTTTCTGTCCTTCATGTTTTTTGGGGCGGAGGAGTTATGATCATTCGTTCTGGTTCATAGTTTTTGCCTGGTTTCACTCACGTTGCTGTCATTTGCGGCAGATCTTCATCATGCGTGAGCACTTTTGTCTGAAAGGTACAAAAATTTCCCAGCTATTTTTCATATGAAGGAGGCCCTTAAAAAGTTTTCCGCTCCCAGAACACTTTATTCAGAGTGTAGATGATGTTCTGGTTTAGACACCATTCAAGCAGGAGCTTCAGAAGGATTTGGATGATGTGTTTAACTGCACCAAATCAGCTGGGCTTAAACTTAATGGCACTAAACCCCAGTTTATGTATTTAGTTTAACTGCAAAATCTACAGTTAAGTTTTCAAGGGGTAAATACCGGGTAAGGAAGGAAGGAAAATTGACCACAATTGTTCATGCCTCGTTACAACTCTTGTAACCCCAACTAACAAGAGGGCATCGCAGTCTTTCCTTGGCATGGTAAGATTCTGTAGGGATTTCACTCCATTGTAGACAGAAGTTGCTAGTCTGCTGCATGAGTTAATAAGAGCAACTAATGATGATTGGACAGACAAACGAGGCTTTCACTAAGCTCAGACGTATTTCAGCAAGCCCTCCAGTGTTAGCAAGCCTCAATGAAATCCAGCCTTTTTTCATGTACATGGAGTAATAACTCAGAAGTAACTCAGAAGTGTGGCGAGCGAGACAGACCTGTTGCTTTCTCCTCTTGGCAGGTGCAAAGTGTTGAGCAGAAGTATGGCCGGTGTGAGAAAGCAGTGGTCGCTGTATATTGGGCTGTACTTAAACACAACTACTTAACCAGGGAAAAAATAGTTTTTGTGATGAGCCATCACACACTACTGTAGGGTAAAGTGTCACAGGACATGCCAGAAATGAATGGATTGTGAAATGGATTATAGTTCTGCAAGCAGAAAGCATTAAGGCCGTCTAGCCACTCCCAAGGAATGGGTTTCAGGGGTGTGTACTTAAGGAGCTCAGGAATGTGAAGTGGGTATATCAGGTATTTGTCACCTAGCATTCACGGGATTGCATGAAGATAAAAGTACCAATGGATGAGTCAGCAATGTGCCCTTGTTGGATGTTCCCACGAGAATAAGAAAAGACTTTCTCTTGTGGGTGCATGGATCTATCACTGGGAGTCTTCCCCAAACAAACAGAGGCTAAGGAAAGATCAAGTGAAATGGAGTGGTGGCCTGAGTGGAAGGAAGGTCATAAAAAGTTCACTTGGACACATGCGTCACTTGTGCCCAACATGATGGTGCAAACCATAAAAGAAGGGGTGTTTTGATGAGATTGGCCTCAGTGGCCCATGGGAAAGAATCCACACTGGTTATACTGGTGAGCTACCTTTAACCGCTAGAGGAAATTAATATATGCTGGTGTTAGAAGATCCATTTTCAATATGGGTAGAGGCATTGCCGACTAAGAATTGGTCCACAGTAACTATGGGTCTAAAATCCTCGTGTTTCTGGTGTTTAGTAGACGTAGATTCTGGCAGGAGAAATGGTTTTGTGGTAAATGCAGTTAGGTAAATGCATGAACTGCTGGGAAGTGATTAAAGGTTCTACGTTGTCTCGTAGGGCCTTGTTACACCTTCTCCTGTGAGGCGTTGTCTACGTTGTCTCATAGGGCTGTTACACCTTCACCTTCTCCATGTTCAAATATTGATGGGTGTTAGTGGCAGTTTGAGTTTGGAGCAGTCACACTATAGGCCAGCACAGTTGCTGGCCCCAGCCTCCCCTACCCCACCTGGGGCAGCGTGCTGTATACCAGAATGCACGTGCACAGGGGTTCCCCGGGGACAAATAGCAGTGGCAAATATTGGGCTGCTGCTGTTTGTCTCCAGGGAAACGTACATTCGCACTCATGGGGACATGTCCTATGAGGTGCTGTTGGGAAGGCCCATGGCAATTTGGGAATCAGTAACCAACCAGTGCCAGGAGACCTAGTTGCTCCCTGAGGCATTGGTCATATGCCTATCTCAATACGTCCTACAAGTGTGAAAGGCAGTTGCCACCTAGGACTGTGATATCAAAGAACCACACAATGGTATTAAAGTAAAGGGGATCTTAGAGACTATCAGGTGGGTGACCAGATCATGATGCAAAATAATATCACCCTTTCCCCAGCACCACATACAGTTGTGGACAAAGTAGGCCCCTCTGTATATCTAGCCTTAAATGTGAGAGAACAAAGGTATGTCTACATGTCACCCTATGGTGATGAAGCAACATGCTACATCTCCATGTGGCACACTATGGTGATGTAGTGATCACGTGGGTGGACATGTGATCAGCAGCTACATTGCCATAGCAGTGCGCTCCCTGATGTAGCACGCCACAACAGCAATGTAGTGGTGAAATCTAGCGATGCACACTGCGCCCAGTGCAGTATGGGAGGTTACCGAGTACTTCCAAAGGAAGTACTAAAGCAAGGTGCCATAGCAATGCCACCATATGGTGATGTGTAGACACACCCCATGTTGCCAGATTTGCCCATCACTTTGGGGTAGGCTCATTTATTAGGGGTACGTTTCTAGGGTCTTTGTAATTAGGTCAATGTGCTGCTTATCTCTCCCTTCTGCAAGTCCTCACCCCCAATGGAGCCATCTTGCAGGACACTATCTCAATGGGGCTGGGTTCCTCCAGCCATTAAATTAGTCAAATGCATCCACACGCACATCTGACCCAGATGGGTTGGTCAGCATGGACAGGCTGACACCCTCATATGCCAGGAATCAGTTCATTAAGGGAACAATAAAATGCAGTCGGACACAAACACACAGGTGAACAAAATACCTCTGAATCAGGCTGGGTGTCCAGCTGACACCTCATGGGCCACCATTCAGTTCAGTAGGGCACGTCTGAGCCAAACTGGGTCAATCAGCCTATACAAGCTGATCCCTTTATGTGTCTCAAACTCAGCACGTCCCAATCTTTTTCCCTAACTGTCCTAATAGTGGTAATCTCTTGATGATCAGGCCCCACCGTATTTTGGGGCTTCAAAGGGATCTTTGCCTTGGGTAAAAGAAGTGTTGCTGCATGGCAAGTGGGGAAGGGGAAGTAGAGACGGAAAAATATACCTGGTTACCACCAGTTTGACTATAAAACTTATTTATTGTTAAGTACATCAATAATAGCCATGTAAAAACAAACTAAAATAATGACATTATTACCCTGGTTCAATTGAATATTTGGGGAAACCATACTGGGACCGGGGAATGTACAGCCCAAGATGCCTATTAAACTTTTCTTCTGCTTAGTTCTGGTTAGGTGAGGGTGGGGGGGAGAAAAAGTCCTTTGTAAGTCCAGCAAGATGGGTGCCAGGGCTTCCTCAGGAACACAGAGCTGACAGGTAACACCCAACCGTAGGGTCATGCCAGTCAGATCAAAGTTCCCAAAAGTAAATAAAAGAGAACCAAGTATTTTTTTTTTCTCCTTGGGTTTTACAGAACAAGGAATAGTCCTGAAATCCTTTGACCTTGCTGGGATCCTATGACCTCTGCTGACTTCCTGCCCCTGGGGTAGGGGGCTGGACTTGATGATCTTCCGTGGTCCCTTCCAGCTCCAATCTCTATGAAATCTATGAAAGTGGCACCTTACTCCAAAACTGATATTTGTAACTTGTCTTCAAGTGAAGCAGCCAATTCACCTGACAGAGTGTACGGGGCAAATTCTGCACATGGACTCTGCTATCATGCTTGGTCTGACCTAAATGACCAAACTCTGGCAGACACAACCAGCCCCACAAAAAGGGAACAGAAGTAATCCTAACACAAGAACTGTCTGGAGTGCAAGAGGACCAGAGAATCCAAGAACCTTTGCAGTGACAACAATGGCGTCATGGGACTGGATCAAGCATAACACAACCTAGACACAGCAAATAGCAGCTTCAGTAAAACGCGGCAAATCTGGAGCTTACAGAGCTAACCCACCAGTTACAATAAGTGAAAAAACCCAGGGAAACTTAGTGTTGTTGGCAAATGAATATGTTCTCAGGCAGAGGTTGTGCAGAGGGTATTCACTTAAAACTATTTTCAATGAACAAATTGTCATTGCAACTCTACATTTGTGCCAGGGTAAGGGAGGAAGCATATCACAAATAACAGATCTAGTGGTGACCCCAAACAACCTAAAAATAAGGCCTGGATTGCTTGGGGGAGAAATGACTTTCCCATGTATAACCAGTGTAGTAGAAAATCTTGTAGCAGGTAAGGGAGTAGATTGGATGCACCAAGCAGATGATGTTAGTACACCCAGGACTCCAGTACATTTGTAGTCCCAAAACAATGCTTATTACTACAGATTGTAGAAAACATGAGTAACTTTTATGAACAGTAGTAATTTCTCCCCTAGTCAAGTAACTACTTCCCTTCTTCAATTCATAAGCACTTAAGGAAAGGCTAAAAACCTTGATCCTGTGACCTGCTAATGGATCTAACTATGTCCAACTGAAAATGTTTTGCCAGATGGATAGATATCCCAACAGTTGTGGACTTTCCCAAGTATGAGTTGTCCAATCAGTGCCCTATGCTAGGCCTCTTGGCCCAGATCAAGTGTAGTTCCTGTTCTTATCAGCTGTAATATCAAGAGTGGTATAAAAAGCAAGTTAAAATGGAAGTTCATAGATTCATAGATGTTAGGGTCGGAAGGGACCTCAACAGATCGTTGAGTCCAACCCCCTGCATAGGCAGGAAAGAGTGCTGGGTCTAGATGACCCCAGCTACATGCCTATCCAACCTCCTCTTGAAGACCCCCAGGGTAGGGGAGAGCACCACCTCCCTTGGGAGCCTGTTCCAGACCTTGGCCACTCTAACCGTGAAGTTCTTCCTAATATCCAATCTAAATCTGCTCTCTGCTAGCTTGTGGCCATTATTTCTTGTAACCCCTGGGGGTGCCTTGATGAATAAAACCTCACCAATTCCCTTCTGTGCCCCCAT
>JAGPOW010003642.1:1384558-1396421 GCA_030014935.1 Caiman crocodilus | reverse complement strand
TCTTGGAGTCCTAGTGGACTCCAAGATGAACGTGAGTCGGCAGTGTGACGAAGCCATCAGAAAAGCTAATGGCACTTTATCGTGCATCAGCAGATGCATCACAAATAGATCCAGAGGTGATACTCTCCTTCTATCGGGAGCTGGTCAGACCGCAGTTGGAGTACTGCGTGCAGTTTTGGGCACCGCAGTTCAAGAGGGATGCGGATAACCTGGAGAGAGTCCAGAGAAGGGCCACTCGTATGGTTAAAGGCTTGCAGAGCAAGCCCTATGAGGAGAGACTAGAGAATCTGGACCTTCTCAGCCTCCGCAAGAGAAGGTTGAGGGGCGACCTTGTGGCTGCTTATAGGTTCATCACAGGGGCACAGAAGGGAACTGGTGAGGTTTTATTCACCAAGGTGCCCCTGGGGGTTATAAGAAATAATGGCCACAAGCTAGCAGAGAGCAGATTTAGATTGGACATTAGGAAGAACTTTTTCCCAGTTAGAGTGGCCAAGGTCTGGAACGGGCTCCCAAGGGAGGTGGTGCTCTCCCCTACCCTGGGGGTCTTCAAGGGGAGGTTAGATAGGCATCTGGCTGGAGTCATCTAGACCCAGCACTCTTTCCTGCCTACACAGGGGGTCGGACTTGATGAACTATTGAGGTCCCTTCTGACCCTAACATCTATGAATCTATGAATATTCAAAGAGGGGAGAACAAATGCAGGCAAGAGGAAAAAGGGGCTTTCTGCTACACCTAAAGTGCATTAATGAATGTGTAGACACCCTTAGAGCTTAGACTCCGGATAGATGGAATAGAGGCTGACTCTATATCTCTTTAACAAGGCAATCAGAAGTGAAAGAGAGAAATGTGGCATAGCTGGTTGGAAACAAAGGGGTGTGTTGTGTAACTCTTACTCATGCCCTGGGTTGTTTAACCAGGCCAAGACCTAGGAATAAGGAACATGATAATGACAATGACTTCCTGTGTGAACCTTGCCAAGTCTCTTTACCTGAATAACTCAGTTTTCTGTCTGTAAAATGGTAATAATTAATATCGCCCACCTCACTGAGAATCAGCTATGAGGGGAAAAGGTCTCTGAATATGAATACTCGGTGTGAGAATTAATGGAAAGTGAATACTGAAAGGTTTAAACTTTGATTTTTAGCTCATATAAGCCACCATGCGTTTGGATGCCTGTTTGACCTTTTACATGTCTGTTCTTTAACTTAGAAATCTGATGCAATGTGCTTCCTTTCTGTTTTAGATCTTCTTCTTCTCATGTTCTTGTCATAACCGTGGCAGGGCACAGCGGGTGCCTGAAGGGCCTGAAGCTAGCAGCCGACAGGTGCCTGATGAGAGCAGCCCTTTTGGATCTAGGTTGCCCATATAAATAGGGCATTTTGCTATTGGAGGCCAGGCAACAACATAGCCCAGCTGCAGGGCTGCTGGCATCATCTGGAGGTAAGGGAGGAGCTGTAAGGGATGGTCAGGAGGCTCCTAGTCTTGGGCATGACCTAAAACTGCACCCTGCCGGGGGTGGGTGGCCTGGTGGGGCTCTCAGTGGTACAGGAGCCCCCAGGAAATGCCAGGCCAGTTATCACCCCAGTGAAAGGCAGGTAGGGGTGCCTTAACCCTAGCCCTCACCTTTGGGTGAGTTCGCGTTCCATCGGAGGTAGTTGGGGCCAGGCACGGCTGTGGCCACCTGAGCCCTGTAGGGGTGCGAGACCCCGAGCGGGAAAGTTGGGACCAGGCATGGCTATGGCCACCTGAGCCCACTGGGGAGCAAACCCCCATGGCCCCAGTGAGGGGGTGGTCTGGAGCCCCAAGTGAGAAGGGGCAGAAATTAGGACCCCAGTGAGGGGGTAGCCCCAGTGAAGGGGGCCAAGAGCTGTAGCCCCAAGCGAGTGGCAGTGTGGTAGCCCCAAGTGAGGGGCAGTGTGGGGCCCCAGTGTGGGGGTAGCCCCAAGTGAGGGGGGAAATGTGGAGCCCCAAGCAAGGGCAGTAGGCCCAGGTAAGCCTTCGGACACCTGTGGCCGAGGTTTGGGCCAGAGGCCTAGTGAAAGCGGGGCTCAACCCCACAGTGAGAGAGGTGAGTCCTGACCCCAGTAAGTCCTCCACGGCTGGGAGGCTGGGTGTGGATCAAATGTAAGATCCGGAGTTGTACCACGACTTGCTGCCCCGGTGGGGAGTGAGAGTCCCCTGTGAGACCCTGCGGCTCCAGTCGTGGTGTGAGGTACCCCAGCTCCCCAAACCCAGGAAGGTAGACCTGGAGAGAATGTGGGCCTAGTGAGGCCGGAGGTAGAGAGCCCCCTTGACTGGCCCATGCTGGGGCCAGGACCAAGTTGGTCAAAAGGGCCAGGTGCCCACCGTGAGGGGCACTCAGAGTCATGGGCCTGGGATCCCACCTGGCCTTAAAGGTAAGGCCAGGGCCTGTGTATGGCCAAAGGTCCCGAGCTGGGGATCACGCCCAGGAGGGGACCCAGCTACAAGGAGCTCGGCAGCCCAAATGAAGGTGGCGTAGGCTGCCTGAGTGGAGGGTCCAAAGGAGGGTCCTGCCAGGAGGATTCTGGAGCCCAGTGTGGGGCTGGTGTAACTGTTAACATCTGGATGCCATCTGCGAGGCTTGGGCTGTGGTGTAAGGGAGGAACGGAGCCGCAGATAGCGCCCCCTGGCATTGGGACAAGAAACAGGCAGCCTCCTGCCTTATTTAAAACTTATTAATTTTCCAACAAGTCATGGTGGGCGAGACAGGCGGACGGCATGCTCAGAGGCAAGTGGGAGGCCGGCGACGACTGGCCTGAGAGAAGCCCACCCCGCCACAATAACCTAGATGTTTTTGTAGAGCCGTGCGCGAGTGATGGCTCTTTCCTTTGCTACAGTGAAGTCCCCCGTCATGCAGGTCTCACCAAGGAGTCGGCAAATGAGCAAGTGCCCCGTGGTCCGCACTTCACCACACTCGCATGTGTTTATGTCACTGGGGGCCATAGCAGAAGTCTTCGTATCCTGGCCCCAATCAGATTCCAACAAATCTGAGAATTCTGCTCAGTACTTTGTCGTTAACAATCTCAGATGTATATAATGTTTTAGGTTATATGTATGAAAGTACAAGAATCGCTTTTCTTGTTTCAGGGGTCTGGGTTGTAGCCGTGTTGACCTAAGGACATAGGTGGACAAGGTTCTTTGGGTAACTCCAGTATCTTTTTTTAGACCAACTAAAATAGTTGGAAAAATGATTCTTTGCAAACTTTCAGATACAAACACTTCATCAGGCTGAGGCTGGTTTGTGCCCTTCCTGGATGAAACAGAATTGAAGCCAGAGGCCAGTATGCAAGAATGCCAGTCAGTGAAAATGCAAACTGAGGCAGTGGGTGAGAAACGGGTAGAGAGTGGGGAAGGGGAAAGTAAACCTGGTGATGTGAATATAGCTGGTAAATAGTAGAGAGGTTACCTGGGGTATTAGATGTTAGGCAGGTTATAATGTGGCATAAATCCAACACATGCTTTTTTGTACCCAGTAGGTTGATGAAGAGAAGTTTGTAGGCTCACCCTTTTCCTTCTGGTATTTAACAACCTCCAGTTTTGTTCCAGGAAAAAACCAGAAGTGGCTAAGTGGAGAGACTTGAAAAATGATAAGAAGGAGAACAAATTTAAAAACAAATTTCAGACCTTTCATGAACATTGTTCCAAGTTTAGCTCTAGCAACACATGGAGGTGCAGGAAATGTGGAGTCTTTGGTTTATCCAGCCATAATTAAAGTAATTGTTTAATGATAACCTCACATTGCAAGCAGCCTGGAAAAATGCTGTGGTGGCCAAGATCTTTTCCTCTTGTGTGCCTACTTATGCTCCTGGAATGAAGTACAACTCTTCCTGTAATTGATGCAGACCTTAGAAGTGCCTTTGAAGTAAGTTGTCACTGCATCGCACTCTGCCCACTACTCCTTTCTTAGTGTGGTTACCTGTCTTGTTTTGTTTTTTCCCCGTCTAGGAACGATTGACTTTCCCAGATCACCCAGCACTGTAAATACAGAGAGCCCTTCATTTTGCATCAGTACAACAGCAAGGTATTTCTGACCTTTTGTGAGCCAGAAGATGAAATTCTGGGACCCTGGAAGCCAAAGGGAGTTTTGTCGGTGACTGCAAGGGAACCAGGATATCATCCACAGAAGGTGACGGTGTTACCGTACACTTTGCTAGGGTGTAGGGAATCATGGAAAATGAGGGCTGGAAGGGATCTCAGGAGGTCACATCTAGTCCAACCCCCTGCTCAAAGCAGGACCAGCCCCAAGTAGCTCATCCTGGCCAAGACTTTGTCTAGCTGCAGCCACCCCACAAGCTGTGCGCTGGCTGGGGCTGTTCTGCCTCCCTCGCCTCCACCTGCCACTGCCGCCGCTACGCTGCTTGGGGTGGGTGCAAAGCTTCTGCCCGGTGCATGCAGCTCTGGCTCCAGCTCTTGGCTGCCTTCCACCCACTACACCCACAGGGGCTGCTCATCGCGCCGGGTGGGCAGAGCAGATGGAAGGCAGCCAGGGCTGAAGCCACAGCTCCATGCGCTGGGCAGAAGCTTCCAGCCACCCAGAGCGGTGCAGGGTGGCAGGAGCAGGAGCTGCATCTGGAGGTGAGGGGAGCAGCACAGCCCGGCCAGACCCAGCCAGCGCGTGGCTTCCCTTTGCCTCCAGCAGCTCGTCCTCCTCCCACTCCTGCCCCTGCTGTGCTATTCTGGGTCGGGGAGTGGCTCCTCTGCATCTGCCCTTAGCAGCACCCACAGGCCGACCCAGCTCAGCCTACACAGCCCCATCGCCAGCCGCTGGCAAGGCATGTCCCTAGAAGCGAGGGCAGGGCCTGCGTGGCCAAAGGTCCCAGAGGGGGCCACTGCCAAGAGGGAAAAGGACTTGGTGAGTTTTGTCACCCAGAGTGAGGACGGAGTAGACCGCCTGAGGAGGAAGGGTCCAGGTGGGGTCCGAATGCCAGGCGGGCATTAGAATAAGGTCCAGTGTGGGGCTGGAGCTACTTAGTGATGCCATCTGCGAGGCATGGGACATGGTATAAGGGGAGGTTCAGAGCTGTGTATTATGCCCCTGGCATCAGGGCATTAAATGGGCAGCCTCCTGTCTTGAAACATCTTTTCATTTACATCATCAGCGTGGCAGGTGGATGGACTGCTCTGGACAGGTGGGCAGGCCAATGATTAAAGCAGGCTTGAGACAGCCCTCTGTTGCAACCCCCAATAATCTCTGAGTGATTAGGGAAGCAAGAGACCCAGGCTGTAGGACCCACTAGATTGAACCTGCATCTCTCTGACTTCCCAATATAGTGATGCATTGACCATCCCAGAGGTTAGACATTAACTGGGCACCACTGCAGCGTCTCTTTTAAAGCTGGCCCACAGAACAGTCAAGAAAGGGAGATGTATGGGACCAGGAAGAAAGGAACAAGCCAGTGAGATGGGAGATCCTCTGGAAGGGAAGGGCCCGTGGATCCTGCTTTCAGTGGGGCAGAAACTTTCCCACAACAGAGCTTTCTATCCACTTTTTCCAATGGCTAGTAAATGCAAAGGACAGTAGCTTTTCTTTAAAAGAAGAGCTGAAGAGCTGTCTGCATAATGCATTCCTTGCGGTGTGGTGATTAGAAGAGTATAGAGCTATATAGGCTTAAACCTTCTCTAGGGAAGGGGGCTACAGTTAGCATTTCCTGGGATAACACCCCCACCACTGCAGCTGTCGGAGCTAAAACATAGGATTGCCCCCTCCCCTGTGCCTTTTCCTGGACTTGTGCTCAAGTACGCACATAAGTAGCCATGCACCTACCCAGTCAGTGCACAACACGAATAAGTGTGCTCAGCCCACCCAAGCTCACTTGGGCATGTAGAGGCAGGGCTCAAAATGGCCAAGTTTGTGGCTAGAAAGATGCCATTTAGATGTACAAAGGGATGTAAAATTCTGTCCTAAATGGCTGCTGGTGT
This sequence comes from Caiman crocodilus, assembly GCA_030014935.1. Lineage (NCBI taxonomy): Eukaryota > Metazoa > Chordata > Crocodylia > Alligatoridae > Caiman > Caiman crocodilus. The sequence continues at coordinate 1,390,481 of JAGPOW010003642.1, read as the reverse complement.
GGCAGAAATCACTATATTCTCCTTCTAACAGCAAGTCACTGAATTTCCTCCCTGCAACAAAAATCAGACCACGGTCACAACAACTTACAAATAATGCCCACAGGTCATGGGTTCTGGTTGCCAGACTTCCTCCAGGGCACCAGTTAACAATTTCCTTCATATGTACTGTAAATCCTTCTTAAAAATAGGAAGTGGTACAAAGGAAGGATAAGCATACTTAAGAAGTATCAAACAAGTCTGCCACTAGGAAAGAGGGATTTGTTTGGTTACAGCTTTGGTTTGGGAGCTGAAAGATCTCTGTTCATTGCCTAGTGCTGCCACTGCTTTCCTGTGCGACCCTGGACAAGTCACTTACTCTTCCTGCCTCGGTTTCTAAAATGGAGATCAGAATACTTCCTTTATATGCACGTGGCACAGGTAGGTAAGAGACAAGGTGCCTGTCAAGACTTTCCTTAGTAAGGGCCAAGTTGTGTCATGACTACATAACTACATCTCCTACAATCCTGCCAGTCTCGGCGAGGGGGTGCTCTGGGGACTTTCTCTAAGTGTCTTCATTTCTTTGCTGTCAACATTGGCTTGGCCAGCTGGATGGCGGGGTTTTGTTTATGCTGCTGTGAGCACAAATGCAGGGCCAGTGGGCTTGCATCTGCTCTGAGGACATGAGGCAGCTGGATGTTGGTTTCAGTTGTGGTCTCTCAGCATAGCACAATAATATCATTCCATGGAAGTGAAAATGTGCTTATGCCAAACTTCGGTTCCTTGTTTGGGTTGTTCTTTCCTGCTGTGTAATTTAACATGGAAAAATGGCTTCAGACTATGTTGATGGCAGGAGTGAAATTATGGTAAAAAATGTCCTGATGTATGAAGACAAGGTTCTTTGGGTGAATCTGATAGCTTGTATTAGACCGACTTAAATAGTGGGAAAACAATTATTAAGCAAGCTTTCGGAATAATTGTTTTCCAGCTATTTAAGTTGGTCTAATAAAAGATATCAGGTTCACTCAAAGAACCTTGTCTGCTATGTCCTTAGACCCACGCGGCTATAACCTACACCCCTGATGTACGAAGGGCATTTTCACAAACAATGAAGGTGCAGTGTACCCCAGAAGCCACACAGGAGCCAATAAGGGATTCTCAAAATGTATGTGTAGGGTACTGGGGGTTAAGGTCACGGGCCAGGAGGTTTAGGAGTTTGGAAACTCACAGGTGGAGACATTAGGATACATGCACTTAAGATAAACAGAACAGGTGGATGAGCATTAAGGCCATACACTTAGAATAAATGTAACAGGCAGTAAAAAGGCACCCAGTGGTAAAAATCCTTCAGCAGCAGATAAAATAACAAGTTGGGACACTAGCAATGTAATATTTACACTGAGGGATCCTTAAGCTCTCTCTCTAACTTTGTGGGGGCTCTCAAACCAGCATCCAATCCCCGCTGAACACCCAGTGACCGTGCACCTGGCTCCGTGCCTGAGCCCCCACCATTGTGGCCCGCTGGATCAGCTGTGTTGCATGCACAGGCTCCCCACTTGAGCCCCGTTGCTCTGGCTTGCTCCATCCGTCCCACCGCAATTTTCAGACTTTGTATCTTGTCAGCTGGTGCCTTCCAGGAGCAGTGCCACTGTAGTTCCTCAGTCTCAGTCTCGCTGCTGTTGCAGTCCTGTACAAGGCTCATACTGGGCCCTTAAGGCATAGTAAGTCTGGATAGCAGGCGTATAGACCTGTGCATCCCCACAAGAAAGTCTGGAAAGCCTTTTGTTACTTGTCCTTAGTGGCATTCAAGTCCAGGACCATCAGTGCTATGATCATGAACTTCCACTACTTGAGCTAACAAAATCAGCCTGAGAGCTGACATCTATAGAAGCTTCAGGCTCTTAATTTTTGCAGTGAACCAGTTACTGCAGAGGAGATACAGCCCTTCACCGCACTGACGTGGGCTACCTGGGTACAATGCCTTCTAGCCCTCTTGAAGCGTAGTCGCGCTCCGATTCCTTAGGATGTAGAATTCACCCCCTTGGAGTGCTGCCACGGGATAGCCATGTCCTTCTGTCCTCTTCCTTGCGTAAGCTCCTGTGCTCAGGAGAAGGTAGGGATAAACGTCGATCAGGACACAATCATTTTCCCCATGAAACTTTTCATTTTTTGTTCAAAACCCCATTTTTGAACCAAAACTTTTCAGCCCACTCTCGGAAGAATTACAAATGCGATGGGCTTCTGTGTCCTGAGTCCATCCTATAGCATAGACACAACCACAGGCTAGCTCTATTCCTATTTCTTGCCTGCCAAATCTTGGACCTGTAGAAACCAGTGTCTTCCAGTTGGCTCCATTGGAGTCATGACTTGGCCTTGCACATCTGTTTTATATCTGTATCCAGACACCAAGGATATGAATGTAGTATTAGAACCTGACTAGAGCAGCATCAAATGACAAAACCAGGTTTTCATTCCCGTACCCATTGCAATTGTGTTCACACACAACCTGGAGAGCGAGCGAGCTCTGTCATGGCTTTGCTCTTGCACCATCTGTGATGTTAATCAGCTAACCTCTGATTGTAGCAGGCAGAAGGATCACAGCCTGATCTGTTTAGGCCCAGTTGATAGGTACAAAATTCAGACTTTGAAGCCAAATCCTGCTCGTTGGGTTCACATTAATCTAATAGGCTTCAAGCATTGTTATTGTGGGGATTTATACCTTGAGCGTATTTGTCCAATGTTGGACTCCCTTTCCCATTTTGCCGTTTCAGTGTCAGAATTGTCCCTTCTCTACAATCACTTACACCTGCAGTAATCCTGTTTTAAACTGCTACCAAATCAGAAACTGCAACTTGTGGACACTGGCAGTGACATCTTACACTCTCTTTGCACTTATTTAAATGTCTATGGAAGGGGTAAGAAAGGGGCCTTCCATGTCATGGTTTAAGTTAAGAGGAAGCAGCACCCAGAGAGCAGAGCGCTAGCATTTTAGTACATAAACTCTCTAATGCTCTAGCAAGACATTTCTTCTCCCTTTCTTCACCCTGCTATAGATCAACTTCAGAAAGCTGAGACTGGTATAGGGGGAGGAACAGACAGGCAGATCAGAAGCAGCTGCCATGAGTTACCTGGCCTACAAAAGTCAAGAAGTGTCCTCTTCTGTGCTCACAGTTACCATGTGTTATGACCTAGGGAACTGTGCTTAGGGCTGGGAGTTGTAACCCTTGTTCTGCCGCCCGTAGGACACAACCGTACCAGGAGGATATCAGCACTGCCTTAATGGATTAATTAATCAAGTCATGCATTCTTTTTAATTGTGATAAAAGGTGTCTAGCTCAGCAAAAATACTCTTTCTTCTAAGAAAAAGTGAGATTTGACCCAAGAGGGTCCCGTGATGAAATATAGCACTTACCTGGAAGTCACCAAGAAGAGAAAAGTGCAGGGACAATGATTAAAGAAACCTCCAACTCCGCCAAATGTGGTCCTTTTCCTCTTCATTTATGTACACTCCCCAGTAAATTTTCTGAACTCTTGGAGTTAATAAGATGCAGCTGTTTTGGGCTAGATTCTAGTCTACCTGTTAGGCATAAGGAGATTTAGTCACATACGTGTGATTTATTTCCACCCAGCTTAAGTGCCTAAAAATTCATTTAAATTCAAAACACCATAATCTGACCTTCAGGATTGATTGAGAAGGAGGAGGAAGACCCACACACCCTTTGTAATCTCACTTAGGTGCTTCTGTCCACTTAAGAACATGCCCACTTTGGATCGATCTCTCTTTTTTTTTAATCAATGCGCTCTGTACAGAAGCTGGGCTAGGGCTTTGTTCTCTCTTTTGGCCTCCTCGGTCGCTGATCAGTGCAGTACTTTAATCAAAGTCTCAAGCTCTCATTGCACATCTCTAAGTCACTTGGCTTCCCATGGCTCCACTGACATAAATATCAGTGGAGATATAGCAGAGCCTTTTGGAGGAAATTAATTAACTAATTAATACTTTCCCTTTTTTGGATGAACTCAGGAAATGGCAATGTTGATGAAAGCCAAGTTTGTGGGTTGATATTTAGCTGTCTAAGGGGAAGCAGATACCTGGCAGTTTTCAAATTCTAATTACAGAGTCTGGTTTCCTCTGCCCTTGTCTGTGTGCTCTAAAAAGACAGCACTATTTCTTTTATTTTAATGAGATGGTACTGTAATAATAGCTTGCAAATATTTTTCTCTTGAAAGCAATTATGAGTTTGTCTTAAGAGCTGAGCAAACTCTGGAGATATGTTTATTCTGCAAGTACAGACACTTTGCTTGAGAATCAGGTTTGGGTTATAAATATTTAAAATACATGATTTGTTGCGCATGTGTGTCTTTGAGCTGACACATCTAACAAAAAAAGGCTAATCTGAAAATACATTTAGAGGAGGAGGGAAGTAGGAGGCTTTGGGAAAAGAGTACTGGTGTCTGAAGCTCAGCTCTTTGCTACTGGTTTGAGTCCAACCTGAAATAACAGTGCCAACAGTTGACTGTTTCATTATAAAAATTACTTACACCTACAATTTTAGCTTCATGCTGTCAAAACACAGGGAAAAGTAGGGTCAAATCTAATTTGCTCTCCTATGTGAAAAGCTCCAAGAGGATTAAATCCACTAATGAAACTGCTTTCATGACTGCAATTGTCTTTTCAGTGGAAGTTGCTATTGCCCATCCACTGCTGGCAGACGCTTCAGTCTGAAGGAGAGCAGAATTTTGGGGAAGCCCTTCTCTAACTATATGAGAGGCTGGTACTTCCAAAGCTAGCTCAAAGAAAGTTCATTTCTTTGCTTCAAAAGCTCATCTCAGATTTTTCTCCATTTCTAGAGATATCCAGGTTCTACCCCTGGAGATTGTAAGATGTCTGGCTTCACAGGGAATGATGCTACAAAGGCTGCCTGATTATGCCTTAAATTAATCGTCAGTACTAGCCAATTCACCTTTTTTCTTTTCCTTTCTATAGCACCATATGAGCACTAGCACGTTACAAAAAATCAGTTGGCTCCAAGGAGCCTGAAATTTAAGAAAGAACATGGTGCAAGAAGTAGGGTTTGCCATTCCTTTAAATGGGAATGGGCTCAAGCCCATAAAAAAAGGGAGGGATAAGATCAAAGAAGTGTAGGGCATGCGACAGCATGCATGTGTGGGCTGGTTTTTTTATAACACACTTAGAAGCCAATGTCTCCCCTTACCATCTTTTATTTCATTTCACCTGGATAGGATTTTCCTTTGGTTTCATTTTCAGTCCCAACAAACTTGGATACTCAGAGTCTGATATGATTCCCACCAAAGTCAATGAAAGTCTTCCCACCAGTTTACATGGGGACTAGCATGGTGTGTTTAGCTTATGTCTAACATCCTGTCTGGCTTCTTTCTAAGAGCTATAATGAGAAGCTATTATATTAATTGAGTATATAATCTACCTACACAAGCTGGAGACTCTCAGAGCCACAGAGTTCAAACCTACATCTCCTTTCTTTGCATGGCAGGTTGGCCAGATTCACCATGATGGGCCACGCGCTTTCTGCCACTGATGATGCACAGCCACATTGCACCACAAAACCACTCGATGCCGAGGAATTTGACCGGATAGCACCAGAAAGGAAAATGGCTACCAACTAACTTTTCGATGATCTGGTAACAAATCTGATGACTTGCAACCACCCACAACTTAACTATCTGTTACATCTGAACTCTCCCAATCACAAGACCTGCTCTGTTTATTTTCCTCAAGCACAAGTATAACATAGGGTTGCAGTCAAAACTCTTCCAGCTCATAAACGAAAGGTCTCATAAGTAATGAGACATTTGTGAACGGCTTCCTTGTCACGCTGAAAGGGAGATATTGACATGGATAGGCCTGTTATATAATTTGCAGGAAGTGCTTTTGGCAGCCTTTCCATTTAGTCTTTGTGACTATAATTTT
>JAGPOW010003642.1:1344364-1359177 GCA_030014935.1 Caiman crocodilus | reverse complement strand
TGTGACCCCAGCACTCATTCCTGCCATTGGCGGGGGGTCAGACTAGATGGCCTGCTCTAGGCCCCTTCTGACCCTAGATACTATGATACTATGATGAAAAACTCTGCAGCAGGGTAGGGCTTATATTTACAAGTCCTACCCTGTTGCAGAGCTTATTAGTTTTGTGTGCCCTAATAGGGGCACATGTGTTGGTGCTGAGATGTTTTCTGCACACTTAATTAGTCAGCCAAACAGTAAATGTCTCCTGCATACACACCTAGTGACAACAAGGCCCAGCTATCGTCAAGAGAGGTCTTGAACAGAAATCTCTTTGGTGTGTGAGAGATACTGGCAGCATTACTCTGAGGGTCTCTTTCCAACAGAATGACCTTCTCCCCTTGATAAACTCTATCTGGAAATGGCTTCAGGTGCGGGTCCTGGCCACCCTAGATTTTAGGCTAATCACCAATACCTCTAAGATACTGAGCTGGAAACTGAGGATGGGTCCACAGACAGATCCCTAGCATAGGGGATGAGTCCCCATACTTCTTCCAAGTCTAGATATGGTGTCCTTCTGGTCCAGTACTCTACATCTTATACAATGTTAGCACTATACCCTTAGTCTAAAATAGCTTGCTAGGGAACCAGGATGGTTGCTGAAGAAGGAAATATTGATGCTGATGGCAAAGAGAGGCTATTGGGAATTTAATTTTGTGTGTGTTGCCGTCTGCTTTAATTGCTATATTTCAGTATGTAGCTTTTTCTTTTTGGGTCTAAACATTATTCAGTTTTTGGCAGAAATGTTTAAAAGGATTCCTTTTGTGATTTTATAAATTTGAATTCCCAGTGAAAAATATTTTTTTATTGGAGTTGACTTAATAATTGTACTTGATTGCATCTACACAAATGGTGTTGTTACTGAGCAGTCACTTAGTACTTGCTTGACTAAGTACTAAATGACAGTTCAGTAATCAGCATTACTGTGCAGTACCATCCCTGCATGGGTTTTTTTAGATGCTACTGCACAGTAGTAATGAGCTACTGCACAATAGCTCGTTACTACTGCACAGCAGTGTCACTGTCACGGTTTGTGCCCAGCGATGCTATGGGGCCATAGCCTCTCATGTAGATGTGTCCTGTGCCACCAAATCTTTGCTTTGGTTTAGTTAATCTAGTGCCTACAAACTGTTCTTCCATGATCATTTGAGGGAATACAGTGGTTGTTTTACCTTAGGACTTTTCTGTTTGCCGACAAACAGAGAAATGGAAAAACTATTGTGGGAGTGACTGGAATAGGAGAATCAAAAATGAGTTCATAAAGAAGAGGAAAATCTCGCATTTCAGAAAATGCATGTGAAAGGCCAGGGCAGGTAAAAGAGCCTAATGATAAGTTATGGAAGCAGTTGAAAATATTTTTTCAGTTTCATTCTCCCTTCTGAGTTTTCAAATTTCCAGAGAGGGAACTCAGAATTATTTTTTGGTGCAAACAAGTCTATGTCAGAATAGCTGGGTCACTACTGGGTACAATGCTTTTATGACTAGATGAGCACAAGCCTCTTCTGTCCTTAAGATCTATGAAATGAGTGAATATTTTTCAAAGAAAATCACAATGCTAGATGCAACCAGCCACATAATAGTACAGCTCTCACACTACTACACATAGTCAGGGGTTTTAGGAATATAATTGTTCCAGAAGCTGAGACAATCACTCACGGAAACCAAAAGTTTTATCCTTATCCAATCCTAAACAATTTTTACAAATGCAAATTCTGCTGATTTTACACTGCAGTAAAAGGAGAATCAGGCTCAGGGTGCTCAGTTTTCTTAGGCATTACCTGATTTAATATTGTAGTGGGCCCTGTGTTATTATAGGAAGGGCAGGGGAGCTGTTTACAGACTTATGTCATGGCCCTTCCTGGTGTAAGCTATGATCTTTGTAATATAGACACCTTGTATACATAAGATGGAAGCAATAAAGCAGCTGAGGAGGAAAGTCAAGGAGCTTAAAAGTATATGCATATGGGATTGCCTGATATGGTATTAATTATGTGGAAATACGCCAAGTAATTTTCCCCCGTGCCTCCTTTGTTTTCAAACAATCTTCCTCAAAGTTATTTGTGTTTTTAGAGTGAATAGTGAGTGCATATTGGTTAAAGGTGCCAGGCTAGCAATCTCTGCGAAGTGGCACTGTACAAGATGCAGAAACATGCCTTGCCAATGCACATCCTGAAAGGACATCATGTTCAGTCCCTGCTTTTTCTGTGAGATCTGGCAATGGTAGGTGTGATGGAGGGGTCTCCTATGCATAATGGAAACGAGGGATACTCCCTGGGGCACTGTGGAAGTAAACAGGTGCAGGATACAAGAATCTCCTCCACACTGGGTCAAGAATGATGTGCTGCTTTTGTGAGCACATGGGCAGTGGAGGAAAAGAGCATCTCCTGTGGACGGTTGCAAGCGGAGGGATGAGCAACTTGTCCTGAGCATGTGTGTTTGCAAGTGGTAGGAGGGAGCTTGTGTGTGTGTGTGGGAGGTGGGAAGAGTTTCAGGGTGAATATCTCCCATGTCTATGTGTGTGCCTGCATGTCTGAAACAAGGAGAGACTCTTTCCCACTGGAGGTGAACAAATAATCCTCTCTACATGGCAAGAGTATTCCCTATGTTGGGGTCAGGAGGGTTATCTCCCCAGGGATCTGTGTCCCAGAAAGAATTTGTATGGTGGAGGTTGATCGTGGAGCACAGGACCACCCGCGGGTGTGTGTGTGTAGTGGGGTTATAGGGAGTATGTTCTCCACAGGGGTGTATTGGGGGTGGGGGGGAGAGCAGTGGTGCAACTGCCCCCCGGTCTGTGATTCCTACTCCACCTAAAAAACTAATTGCCTGGGAGTGGAAGTGGCATTTCTATTCAGGCAGCACTGTGGAGTCGGTTGACTTTGTCCTAAAAATATTGGAGTGTGACCCCTTCCAGATTGTTGTCGCCAGTGGTTTACTATATTGTTGTAATATCTGTTGTTTATTACTGGGTTATCTTTTACTTAATGCTATTTTGTTGATGTTTCTATTATTGAGAAAGATTAAGGGACATGACTAAGGCAAGAGTAGTGCAGTAGCGGGTAATAACTTGTTGTGAAAAGAAGTAAGATAGTAAAGAATTAATACATTGACCTATACAGCTATGATTGAAGGGTCCGCACGGTTCTGGAACCATGCACCTAAGTAGCCCTCTGATTGGCGTGAGAAGCTATATTAGGGACTGGGTAGGAAGGGTGGGTGTGGGTCGTATGGTGTCGGTAGTTGCATAGTGAGAACGCTCCTGAATAGAGAGAGAAAGGAGCGCTGAGGCACTACTGACTCTCTAGCACCGAGTGAGGAGTCAGATTACCTCTGCACCCCTATTGAGGAGGGGACATTCCTCACCTCCTACGGCTGCTCTGGGGCTGTGGCTTGTCGTTGAATCCCAGCTCTTAGAGGCCCCTAGAAAGACTGGGGAGTTAATGAATTAAAGTACTGCAGTACGCCAACATCAGGCTGCAGCCACCGCGTAAAAGTCACACCGCAACCGCTTCTTACCCTGTTCCGATCACCGTGCTGTTACTACTGACTTCGACTGTAACCGCGTCCCATCATCTTGTAACTAAGTTATTCTACGAAGTTATAAGTAAAGTTTCCTTTGTTTCAAATTTACCACGTTTCTGGAGCCTCGCTCTCCCAACTACCCAGGGCCCCGAGCACATGTGGGCCGGCACTGACACCAAGTCGCCTCACTCGGTGTGCACTCTGCACGAGGCCTCCACTACCACCTGGAGCCCGCCTCGCGGGCGACAGACTTCATGACTCACAGGCTGATTTCTGCTAATCTCTTTACTTCACAGGTGTGAACAATCCTCTCTCCTTTTTAATGGTCCTGATGTTCCACTTTTCAAACAAACCTTTCTTCTACCATTTTGCTGTTGGCTACCCACGTCTCTCTTCTCTCTCATAGCCCTGCAGGCTGTTTCATCTATAGATAAAACCCTTAACTTAGGTGTGGTGATATTATCTTAGGTGTAGAAATGGCTGACAGTGAAATACTGGAGGCACCATCAAGACACGCAACAAGACAAGATTTTGCTTTATGAATCTGAATAAGAGATGTACTTTTAACTGCAATGGCCTGAGGACTAAAGAAACAACGTCTTTTGATTATTTTTTGCTTAGTTTGTATTTTTTTAAACTTCAGCTAGCAAATTAGCGCACATTCCAATACAGGTCTGTTTGGGCTTTGCTTTGTTCTTGCACTGAATAACGTAGCGCTAGCCCCTCTAGCGTATTAGTCAAGCTTCTCGTTCTCTTTAATCAGAGAAAAATGTGTTGTGCTCTACGTGATGATGTGCCGCACAAGCCCCACGTCCCTCCCCTTCCTTTTCCAAATCCATGGTCCTCAACCTATGTGAGTGTGTGCAAGGGAGTTGTGGGAGAAAGTGTCCCCTATGCATGTGTGTGTGTAGGGGGATGATGGGGGACTATGCCCTTATGCACTTGTGAGTGAGTGTAGAAGCATTATGGAGTAATGCATCCCCCGTGCATGTGTGTGTGAAAGGGAGTTATGGGGAGAGTGAGTATGTCCTCTGTGTAGGTATGTGTGTAGGGGAGTTGTGAGGGAATATGTCCCGTAGGCATGTGTGTGCGTAGGGGAATGATGGGGGGACTATGCCCCTCTGCATGTGTGCATGTGTCTGTGCATAGGAGCGTGATGGGGCAATTTGTCCCTTGTGCATGTGTGTGTGAGGGAGTTATGAGGGAGTATCTCCCCTATGCGTATGTGTATGTGTGTGTGTAGGGCTTATGGGAATTAGGGGGGGATATGATTGGCGTACGTGGGAATGAGGAGGGAATACGTCTCCTGTGTGTGTGTGAGCGTAGGGGAATGATGAGGGAATATACGTGCCGTGTTTGTGTGCACGTGTAGGGGGATGATGAAGGAATACATGCCTCCTATGTGTGTGTGTATGTATGTGTGTGCGTGTATGTAGGGGAACAATGAGGGAATATATGTTGTGTGCGCACGTGTACACATGTAGGGGAACGATGAAGGAATTCATGCCTATTTGTGTGTATGCACGTGTGCGCATGTGTGTAGGGGAACAACAAGGGAATACGTTTCCTATGTGTACGCATGTGTGTGCATGTGGAGGGTAATGACGGAAGACTATGTTGTGTGTGCATGTGTAGGGAACGATGAAGGAATACATGTCTCCTATGTGTTCTGTGTGTGTGTGTGCACACGTGTAGGGGAACGATGGGGGAATACGTCTCCTCTGTGTGCACACGTGACTACGTGTGTAGGGGAACCACGAAGGAATACGTCTCCTATGTGTGTGTGCGCGTGCACGTGTAAGGGCAAGACGAAGGAATATATGTCGTGTGTGTGCGCGCACGGGTAAGAGCACGACCAAGGACTAGATGTCGCAGGTCCGTGTGCACGTGCGCGCAGGGGAGCGATGAGGGACTATCTGCCGGGTGTGCGCGCGCACGTGGAACGGCAGGGGACGCTTTCCCGCGCGGAGACATCGCAGAGCAACCCCCCCCCTCCGCCGCTGCCGCCCCGGGACCGAGGTGCGCACTGATCCCCCCGCGGGGCGCGGTCAGCAAGCTGCCCGGCCCGAGCTCTCGCGGGACTTGGGCGCCCCGTCCCGGCGGCGGGGCGGGGCCGAGCCGAGCAGTGCCCGCCCGCATGGCGCCGCCGGGCGCGGCCTGAGCCCCTGACGGAGCCTGGAGCGCGGCTCGCCGAGCCCGGCCGGGCGCAGCATGGGTAAGGCGGGAGCGCGGCGCCGGCTCGTCCTCCACCCGCTCCCCGCCCGCGGGGCAAAGAATTGCATGTTTATCATCATCACCATTAATTAATTAATTATTTCTCTGTCGTAAAAACTGGAGCCGGTGTTGCCTGAGCGGGGGTTCAGTCTAACAAGGGCCCCTGGGTGTGTGTGTGTGGGGGGGTCAGAGTACCTCGAAACACTTGAGGGCCGAGTTTGGTGGTGGTTCAGGGCTGGAAGGGACCCACCCCCCCACCCCGGGGTACCGGGGTTTGTTATGGGGGGGGGTGGAAACCAGCGCGTTGTTGCGTCCTAAATGGATGTAGTCCCGTTTGTATTTTGCTTTTCCTTTGAGGAGGTGGCGGGGCTGGGGCGTGAAGGGTGCTGTTGCGGGGGGGCACGTGCAAGGGTCCCTTCCAGCCTTAAAGGTTTGTGAACGCACAGCGCGTGAATCGCCCGCTCACAAAGTGTCCGCCAAGCTGGAACGAAGCCTGAAGGACTTCTTGACCACGTCTCCTCGCTGCCTGGACGGGAGGGTGTTTGTGCGTGAAAGCGTGTAGAGGACCTCTGTTTTTCCAACAGTTTAGTCGGCATAATACAGGATACCGCGTCTCCCCGAAGAGCCGTGTCGAACGGCATGTGAAGGGTTCAGTTAAAGCTGCAACAAAGTGGGAGAGCTCCTGACCGCGGTGGTGTGGATAGGGACAGGCTGGCGGGGGAAGCCAAGCAGCTGATCCCAGGGAGCAACTCTGGAGAGTAGGATATGGTTTTTAGGAGGGGAGGCTGGAGATTGGATTTAGGAAGGAAGGGACGGATACACGGACGTTTTCAGAGATCTTGGCCATTTTTTTTTGTTTGTTTCAAAAGCAGTTTATGGCCACGTGAAGATATGGACTGATAAAGTACTGACTGGAGGAAGTAGTCTGCTTTGTAAGGGCAACGGGTTGTTTTACTTTTAAGCCTACGTTCACCAACTTCTCCTGTGATGGCAGCTTTAATACGTGCGTGTACATCGACCTAAAACTTTTGTAGTAAGCAGGTTCAAATCATGCGTTTGTAACCGTGGACAGTGATCAGATTTGTTTAACATTTGCATGCTAGCGGTTTGTTGTTTTTTATTTGTGGTGGCAAGGCTTGTCCTGAATGTGGTGACTTAAACGCTGGCCCCTACTCTTGAAGCAGTCCTTGTCTGAAAAAATCCCCGCCCCCATATTAATCCTTCTTTTAACCACCCTTCATCCACAAATCCTCCTGTTGTCGGTCTGCTCACCAATTACCTTTCTGCACACTCCATTAGCTGCCCTGTTGTCTCATGTATTAACCTGCTAAATAGCATAATCTTTGGGGAGAGGCTATGCCTTGTGTGTTAGCAGTGTAAGTGTACATATTGCTTCTTATGTTAAATGATTAATGTTTCACCAGCGATATGCACACTCTTAAGTGAAAGCACACAGTGTGTTTTGGACAGATTTTTTTTTTTCCGCATAAGAGGAACTGTGATTTAACCACATGGAATGTAGCTTAAATACGTTTATTGAAATGCATACTTTGGTTATTCGTGCTGGACTTAATAGTCATATTCCCCGTGACCGCCTAAAAGCGAGTGTCTATTATCTTTTTTTTTCTCCCCCTTGTGGGTAATCATTGACTAAATCTGTTTCCTAATACCTCTAACCTTTTGTTGCTATTTTGAGAATAGATTTTAAACATCTTGTATTAGATCCTGTTTTTCTAGTTGCAGAGATGATATATCCACTGTTGTGAATAATTCTGTGCTGCTTCCTGTTGTGTGCGAGTTTCATGAGTACTTACCTGCTTCTGAGACAAAGTTGAAATTATGATGACTCTTGCAGGTGAGAACTAGGCTATTGCTCTGATTTATGATGTCAGTCTGTAATGAAGGTAGTTTCTTTTTACCCATTAACCAAATAGTGTGATACATTTACATATTCCTTATAGGCCCTTAGGATGGATGATTTGGTATGGTTTTGTTGCAAATTACCACTCTTGTGTCCCACCCCAGAGTGGCTATATCTTAACATGCAAGTATAGTATTTACCCTTGGCTCAGAGCACAGCGATTTATAACAATGCTGCAGCAGTCTTTTGCATGCATGAGTAAAATATTTAGACTGTTTGCAACAGCTTTATGAACACCTGGCAATTTATTGCAGTAGTTGGAGGCCCCTTTTGTAATAGGGCTTCCAGTTATGCTAGTGTCTGTGTGAAGGCAGGTGAATGTAATGGTCCTTTCCTCACACAGCTTTTAGTTGAAGTGTATGGGAATGCAAACCACAGGGTAGAAGTGTGGGAGGGATTTACTTTGTGTCATGCTGGTAAGTGCCTGAGTGCTTGCTTTTGCAGGGTGGCATGTGGAAGGCAGAATGAAATGACTTCGTTTTCAATAAAGGAAGACTGAGACACTTGGTTTAGCTGCCATTTAGGAGAGGGGTGAGGGTGATGTCTTGTATCGGATCAACTGTAGTTAGGAGAGGGTAAGAACGTGTGTGGCTTGTTCCCACCAGGCATCTGATGCATGGTAAAGCCCTGCCTCTTTTTCCATAATAGTAAATTGATTGTAGGTCTGTACCCTGAGGTGACACATGCCAGTTCGTGTGCGCGTGTTCCTATATTTTGGGGGATTTGTGTGTAGGGAGAGACGGATTTGAAAGGCCTTGAAGTTTGTGGGCAAGAAGTTCAAATTTGCTAAAGTGGAGGATTTGAGTCAAGGTTGATCATGTGGCCCAGAAGATGATCTTAGCAGCTGTATTTTGAATGGATCTGAGTGTACTTTGGTGAGGTGTGTGAATGTGTCATTACTCGGAGCTGGACAGAGAAAGGTTACAAAAGCTGAGATGCAAGTTGATCAGAGCCCCGGAAGAGAGTTTTGGCAGCTTAGACAGAAACAACAGGATGGATCCTGAAAATGTGGCAAGATTTGGGTGCAGCCTTATTGTTAAAAGGTAACCATTGGTTTATTGGCCTGAATGACTGGAAGTATGATTGTACTGCAGCGATATGGAACATGCTGTGGTGTTGAATTGCTTGTAAAATTTAGAGATATTGCATTAGGCATAGCCATTATAAATCATTCCTTCATTGGTTATGTTGTAGTTGTACCGTTGTTATAAGTTACATAGTACTGAAGCTTTAAACCACTTTTCTTCAGTTTCCTGGAGAGTTTTCTCTCTCTCATATCCCTCCTCAAGTGATTTGGCTGTAGTATTGTGTGTGGTGTGCTTTGTTTAGTTTTTCCCCGCTTATACCCAGTGTTTAAAATAAGTGTTATGTTGCCCACATATACATAGTAGAATTATTTATTACTTATTACATCTCTTAAAGTGTGTACTGAGTGAAGTGGAGTTGCACAAAGCACTTCACCCCAGAGTTCAAAATGTGCCTGAGGCTGGTTTAAAATTAGCATTTGAAAGAATATTTGGGAAATAGTTTGTACTTGCATAATTTGGCTTGTGCTAAGGGTGCATTAGAAGAAGTTTAGTGATGTTTGCATGTGGAATCTTAATTTTGTCATGTTGAAAGCTGGAATGCTTAATCCTATTAGTGTGGGAGTTAAAAATAGTGTGTTTGCAATGGTCTGACTCCACTACAGATATCAATTAGATTTCCATCAGTGATATTAGTGGCAATTCACTTGGATGCAGTGGGTTAAGCCATTGCTAAGAACTTCTGGAAATCTTTCCTTGTGCTTCATTGACAGGTAGCAGTGTTAGTCTACAAAGCATAATGGGATGAAAAACATTGTATAAATACAGGGTAATAGTTGATAAGACCAATCTCCCCTGCCTCTTTCCTTTCTGTATATGCTTTGTTCACTATATACATTGTAGTTAAATGAGACCTAATTATATTCTGATTCACAGCATTTAGGGCATCTCCATTTCTATTCTTTCTCCTCAGTAAGACTCTTTTGCATTAAGTATTTATTTGGGAACCTTTATAATACTTTTATTTGAAAAATTGCTTGCTTGCTTGCTGTGCAGGGTGCTGCACCTTGGGAGAAGGAATCCACAGCATACACACAGGCTGGGGAGTTCCCTCGTGAAAGTACGTAGGCGGAAAGGGATCGGACTCATTATTGACTCCAAGATGAACATGAGCTGCCAATGCCAGACCGCCGCCACCAAGGCCAGCCATACCTGGTCTTGCATCCAAAGATGCATCTCAGGCTGGTCCAGAGAAGTGATACTCCTCCTCTATGCAATTTTGGTCAGGCCGCAGTTGGACTACTGCGTCTAGTACTGGGTGCCGCACTTCAGAGGGATGTGGCCAGCCTGGAGAGGGATCGGAGGAGGGCCAGCCGCTTGGTGAGAGGACAGCAGGACAGGCCGTACGAGGAGAGACTGAGGGACCTGAACCTGTTCAGCCTCAGCAAGAGAAGGCTGAGGGGGCACCTGGTGGCTGCCTACAAGCTCATCAGGGGGGATCAACAGCAAATAGGCAGAGCCCTTTTCTCCCCAGCACCCTCTGGGGTGACAAGGATCAGTGGTCACAAGCTGATGGAGAATAGGTTCAGGTTAGAGATCAGAAGGCAATATTTTACAGTTAGGGTGGCTGAAATCTGGAACCAACTTCCCAGGGAAGTGGTCCTCACCCCTACCTTGGGCAGATTCAAGAGGGGGTTGGATGATCACCTCTCTGGGGTCATGTGAACCCAGCATTCATTCCTGACTCCGGGAGGAGTCAGGCTAGATGATCTGTTCAGGTCCTTCCTGACTCTAGCTACTGTGAAACTATGATTTGGATATTAGCTGTTGGGATAATTTATATTAATATCCTGTACAGAATGTTAGCAATTAAGAATGATTTGTTATGTATGTATTTGATGTGAAGAGCTCCAGCACAAAACCACCATAAAGTTGCTATGAGGTTATTCTCTGTGTTCTTTGTCATCTAGGTGGCACTACTGATAGCCAGGCCCAGGGATGCAGTTGATCTCCAAAAGCTAGATTTTTATTCTGGTAATGTTTATCAAGGTTAAGCTTCAAAACCAGGTTGAATACAATTTTGATTGTAAAAGGGCCCAGGCTTGATCATTTTACTTTTATTATAGGCTCAAGTTTAATTCTGCAAAAATTGTTAGTGAGAGTTACTACGTTACAGTTACTTCACGGTTTATTAATTCTTCTAGCTTACTTATTAAACAACTAAGAAAGCGGTTGAGGTCTTTTAGGGTAACACATCTATAGATCTATTCTTTGTTTCCGATATGCTGCTCATTGTTTACTTATGAGAAGAGGAAACTTATTCTGAATAAGCTGAACAGTTTCAGATGCAGAACAAATTGCCAAATGAAAAAGTAAGGGCCATCTACATTAGGGCCCCCAATGAGCTGTGTTGGCAGTGGTGGGTAAAAGTTTGCTACGATAGACAGGGCTCATACAGTCAATGGTTGTATTGAAGATGGTTTCTTAGAAAATGGGACACTGGGAGCCAGCATTCATAGTAGTCACTAGCAGATGAATGTTGAGGAGCCAAATTACAATGAGTGCGGATAGAGAAAAGCTTATTTGGGTTTGGACCGGTAAGGGAAGATGTATGTGGGTTGGTCTTGAATGCATTCAAGACTCTGGAAGGGACTAGGATATGACTTTTTGGTACTGTAATGAGGAGAAATGCAGGTATGTCTATTTTCTTCATCTGTGATGTTTTTTAACAGTGCCTTCGATAATAATACACCTACCCCCAACTTGCAAGTTATTTAATCCAGTAAGTCTCTGAAGGGAAAACAGTTGTCAAGGATTGTGTACGTTTAAGTAATGGAATAAAGGAAGTAGATGTGGAGACAGGCCAGTAAACGGGTGTCTGCCTGCTTCTTTATTTTGTCCACTAAAAATACGAACATACTTCAGAGATTCTGGAGTTGTAAATTGCTGAAGCAGTTAACCACGCTTGTTATTTGGCAGTTTACTCCTTTTCCAAAGCGAGTATCAACAACAAAAAAAAAAAAATTACAAACTGGGATGGTGTTAACTTGAAGTAATTCCAGGAATGTGTAGTTAGAAAAGTATTTTAACAAAGATCACCACTTATTTAGGCTACTGGAGGGTTTTTGTCAAGTATGTAGTTAATGCTTTTCTTTGAAAATGTTGCCTTTACTTTAGATAAAAGTCATCCCTAATGATTTCTCCTTGTTTTTACAGTTTATGCATATGATTGTGCTCTGTATGTAATCAGTTTCCCCTAAATGGAAAGATCCTTATAAATAGGTACTGTAGACTGATATATGACCAGTTTTAAAAAACTTTTCCTTTTGCACTTCAGTAATTTCCCAAAAGTACATTATCATCGGTTGATGTAACCATTTAAAATACATAAATTTACAACTAAGTAGAGTCTTTATACTGATTTGAGATAACCTTTTGCTACCTGAGGGCACACTAAATATACGTAATTAAACAGGATCTGGGTTTTCTGTTCACAATATAAAAATGTGGCAAAACCAGGAATTTTTCCTTTGAATGAGAAAAATGTGGGTTATACCCCTTGCAGAGCTCCAGCATTTGGGGAAGCGGGAGGAGGGTGGTCAGCCAGGGAACACCATGTGCCTGTGTGCATGTACATAGGCACATGGCTGCCAGGTAGCCTGGAGAGCAGCTCCCTCAGGTAAGTCTGATGGTGGGGGGGAGAGGGGATTGAGGCCCCCCCACCCCCAAAGTGAGGAAGGGAGTTGGGCTGGGGCTGAGGTTCTCGCCCAGCCCAGGTGGTATGTGGGGCTGGGAGCCCAGGTGTGACTGCAGGAGCTGTGGGCAGCTTGTCTGGAGGGTGGAGTGGGTCTGGCTGGCTCCCTTCTGCTGCCACCACTCCTGGGCAGAGCATGGGGGCACATGCCCCCCATATTTGCGTGCAGGGCAGGCTGCCTGCCGTGGGCTTGGAGCTCCTCACGCTGCTTCCCTCCCTTGGGGTCCCTTTGGGCCAGTGGGTGGTACATGGCGTGGCAGAGCAGGGCCCGGTGGGGAAGCTTGCTGCTGCTGCCATGAGTCTAACCCTGGTATGGTGAGGCGCCCCCTGCCCGCTTGTCAGCATCAGAGGGCACAACCCTGCACCACCACCCCTGCTGCTGCCAGGTGGGCAGGGGACACCTTGTCATGGCAGCTCAGGGCTTGCAGCAGCGGTACTCAGTTTCCCTGCCAAGCCCCGCTCTGCCGTGCTGTGCTGGGTCCTGCCTGCTGGACCCCAGGGGAGGGCAACAAGGCAGGGAACCTGAGCCTGCAGCAGGCAGCCCGCACCCCCTGCCTGACAGGCTCCCCTCTGGCTGTGCTGCCTATGGGGAAGGGGGAGCTAGATTCTGCGCTCCACTCCCCTCTGGGGCCGTAGTACACACTGAAGCCACTGCCTCTTGTAGGCAGCAGCCAGGATTTGGGTGCTGCTGTCGGGGCAGGGGGCTATGGACCTAGGTCCCTGGCCCTGCACCTTCTGGCAGGGCTGGGGGAGGGCATGCTACAGGTGGGGAGTGAGGGCAATGGCAGGGGCATATCACGGCTGCTTAGAGCCACAGAGTAGGGGTGGTGGTGTGGAGCTGCAGCTGGACCCATGCCCTAGGGAGCAAAGCGGGCAGGGAGAGCTCTGATTTTTTATTTTAATCATGGAAAAAAAAAAAAGTTCAAAATCAAACGCCAGAATTTGTAGGTATTATTTAGAATTTATTTTACTATAGTGATTGAGGAACTGGTAGGCTTCCAGATTGCTTTAAAATTGTAAGTATCAATAAAATGTTGTGTTTGACAGACAGACACACACACACACACGCTTTGTTTTGTTTTAATAACAGATTTGATGGTTTTAATAGCAGTTTTTTAATTGAAGAATTTGCAGTTTTTCTCTTTTTTAGATGGGATAATTTGCAATTTTTAAGCAGAGAAAACCAAGACTGCTGGTAATTAAATGGCTTAGTATTTTGAGTTTCTTACCAATCTTATATTTTTGGTATGTGAAAATAGTAAATAATTTAATTAGCTTTCTGTTTATGTCACTGTTTGACACAAAACATTAGGCTAACTTTAATTATACACAAACTAGCATGTATAATTTACTTTTAATTAAACAAAACAGTCTTTGATGTTTTGCAGACAAACTTTTTACCATATCTATTTCATGTTTTGAACTAAATGATATACTGAAATTGGGGCTAACTGAATTATGGAATGAACAGTTATTTCATCTTGGTCGGGAAATTTTCAAATATCCTGAAGTGTAAGTCATTGAAAATTAAGTTCCTATATGCCTCTCTTTAATAATATAGACAGTTTCTTAAGTTCCTTAAGCTAGCCTTTCAGTTTTGAAAACTAGTAGAGCTCATCCCCTGCCCTCTTGTCTTTTCTTCATACTGAATATTAAGAGATTTGAAAAGTCTAGGGTTTATAATGTTTTGTATTATAAGTTTGTTTTGTTTTTTTTAAGTCTAAGTGAAATAAAATGGGCAATTTTTTTAAGGAGGAAAGAAAATATATATATTTTTAAATAAGAACTGCAAACATAGATGATTTTAAAAAACAAAACAGGTAAGCATATTATGTGAAATTCACCCTCTCCCACAAATTTCAAGATTTTACTTTAAAACATATTTTGACCAAAAAAATAAAAACATTGAAAACCTTAAAATACATTTGTGTCTTTCATTCCACCTCCCACCTACCTTTCACCTTTTTTGTCATTGAAAAAGTAGCAAAACCAAAATTGAAGTGCATTGTGTGATGATTTGTATAAATTTCCTGTCCACACCCCATCTGCTTTCTAGAACTGTTGCTTATTATATTAAATAAAGCCATAGCATTAGATTTATTTCTTCTTGGTAACACTCCACCCAGTAGCCAGAATGTCTACTTTCTCTAATATCAACACACATTTTTGGTTTAGATTGCATTTTATCACTCTGGCCACACACAATTGACTTTCTTTAAATAAACACACTCTCTCTATGGAATTCTCTGTTTTGGCTGTTTGAAAAAAGAGAAGTAAGCAGATGTCAACGAAGGTGGTCAAAAGGATTTTGAAACCTTTTGGTCAGGTGTTTTTGAGTTTTTTT
>JAGPOW010003642.1:1302006-1344264 GCA_030014935.1 Caiman crocodilus | reverse complement strand
CCCCTACCCTGGGGGTCTTCAAGAGGAGGTTAGATAGGCATCTAGCTGGGGTCATCTGAACCCAGCACTCTTTCCTGCCTATGCAGGGGGTCAGACTCAGTGATCTATTGAGGTCCCCTCCGACCCTAACATCTATGAATCAACGACACCATCACCCTATCAAATTTGTTTTTTCAGATAATGTTGTAGCCATGGTGGTCGAGAAATTATGCAAGAAGCTATACATCAGTTTACTTAAAGAAAATATTTTAAACCTCTGAATTCATATTATTTAGGCTTATTTAATTTGTTCTTTTTTCTCTTTCATTGAATATAAGAAAACAAAGACGGTTCAGTTTTAGTTCATTTTTGCATTCTTGCACTTTGAGGTTTGTTTTAAAACAGAGTCATTCATGACTTAAAGCTGAAATTATAGAAACAAGCTATTTCTTTTAATTTTACAAAAAACAAAGTTTCTGGTAATATTTGATCTAATAGTCCTTTCTCATCTTGCCTGGTTATAGTATAGATGGTATTAAAATGGTGTTTTATACTTATTGTCAATGTTAAATAAGTATGATAAGAAAATAGCTTTGGGGCTTCTCTTCCTCATTTTTTTCATCTGCAGATTAGAATTGTGTGTGCTGACCTCCTCCTTTGTCAGCCACTTTTGAGGTGAAAAGTGCAATGTATGGGCGTTTATACGTGTGCTCCCGCAGGAGAGGGAGGGTGGGCATTTTAATTGTAGAGAGGCTCCAAGAGCCGGTCTAATTAAAGTGCCTCGAGTGTCTTGTGTATCAGCATCCCCACGCTGAAAAAATGGCGGCAGAGAGACTTGAACTAAAGCTGGTTGAAGATCATCAGCACGGGGCTGCTAACGCACAAGACACTGGAGTCTGCTGGAGCATGGTAATTACCACACTTCAGCAAACTGGATGAATCCTGTCTGCTCTGATGCACTGTAAATACAGTGGGTCAGAGAGCAGCCTCGCTGCATGTATGTAGGCGCCCTATGAGTTAGGTACTGTTTGCCTGTATGTAAGCCAATGAGCAGATAGTCTCACTTTTTGTAACATATGCTACTATTTTGAATCTTTTTTTTTTCTTTTTTTGCAGAAGCCAAAGAAACCACCACCTCCTGTTAAAGGCCCAGGTATATAAAAGCTATGTCATTATAAAAGTACAAACTTAAAGCATAAGACCAAGTATGATGGGCTGTTGTAGAAGTTTCTCACAGACATGGATAACTGAGAAATAATGTGTTTTGCAAACTTTTTTTAAAAGGAGTGTATTCTAATTTTACTGTACCTACATAAACATGGGTAATGGATACAGTGCATTCAGAATGCACTTTGAAACTACTTTCCAAACTAAAATATAACTTTGCATTTATGACTCATACAACCACTTTAAATGAACAGTAACTGATAACACATTTCATATCCTACTGTTCCTCTTGTTCAGCTCACAGTTAACTAAACCTCATTCCTATCCTAACTTAGAAATATTGTAATACTTGCCTACATTTTTCTGATTTTAAATAAATGCCTATAAACTTCACTGAGTTTCTTGGATGGAAAAGATTATATAAATACAGATCATTGTATATTTTTAGATAATGACTAAGATAATTATACCTGTTTTAAAAAATGGCTCTTGTTTCTTTTTTTTTTTTTTTTACATTTTTTTTTATTCAGCTCCAAAGCCTGACCTTCCAACTGGAGAGAAGAAATTCATTTCTCATAGGTCTGAAGAAAAAGGTAAGACTAGTTTTCTTCTTTGCAAAATTAAACTGCAGTTGTTTAATTGAATGATATAATATTTAATTTCCCCTGTGTTTTCTCTGAAGCTTAGCTACTTCTAAGACATTTTTTACTCTTACAACAATGTTTTAATGTTATTGATTTGTAGAGGGGCTATTATGAATTCTAGCCTTCTAGAAATAAGATTTTACTGTTCATGAATGTCTGATCTTTTCAGTTCCCTCTCCCTTTTAAACTCTGACCATATTTCATTTGCATTTAACTACTGAAAATTATGCTCACTTATTAACTTGATATTTCAAACGATATTTAATAGTCCAGACCAAATGTAATACACTTTTGAAAGGCTTAGTTTTGCACACACAAATAAGAAAAGAACAGCTCATACCATTTCTTTCTGTCATTTTTACCATGACAGATAGAAATGGCAATGTCTCAGGTTCCTTTAAATCTACTTCCCGAAAGTAGCTTGAAAGAAGAAATGCTAATAGCATAACAGCCTGACCATCTTTATTATTTGTGCAAAAAGATTACTATTATAAAACATGGCTTTTGAATGTAGTCAGGAAATGGTTTTGAAATGCATGTGTGGAAGGAAGCATGTTTTGTTTTCTTTCTGTCTTGCATTGTTTTTATGATATACTTTAACAAATACGTTCTTGAGTATTCCACGTGTGCTAAAGTTAGCCATCTTGCTTCTGGCCATTATTGTATTTATTTATTTGATATTTTTTTTATGCTGTTCTCCCCAACATAGGCTCAGAGTGGCTTACAGTAAAAACAGGTAAAATAATAAAACATTAAAACAGTACCCCAAAAAATACCTGGAACGTAACCCACTTCCTAATAGCCTGCCTAAATGAAAGTCTTAGAAAAGTGTTATTACAGAACCAATTGTTTTTCTTCCTGGAGGATGAGAGTCTTTGCCTAAATTGAAGCAAAAGGAGAGGCTAGGGCTGAATTTGATTCATTGCTTGTTTTAAAGTAAATCTGAATCAGTATGCGGTACAATTTTAGGTTGAATCTATTAATAGCTATAATATTAATTTTAACATTTATTGTCCAATAGTGACAGAGGAATATTCCAGGAAACAAATTGAACATCTTTAAAATTTTGGGGAACTTAAATCCTGCATTTTAAAAGTGAAGCAGAGCGCCATACCTTTGATTAATAAATCAAGAATAAAATGGGTGAAATTCTTTGCCTATATTGAGCCAGGGGTTATCTAAGTCATCATAATGGTTGCCTTTTGGCTTTTAAAAGCCTGTTTATTTCAATAGAAATAGTATTTTGCTGCTGAAAAAAATGTAAGTACTACATGTCACTTACCGTGGAATATTAAACTGTCATGAAATAAACTCTATTATTGGGCTAATACAGATATTGAACTGTAAACTGTATTCTCAAAAGAACACATGAGACCTGAGACAACCTAACTGAACGGGAATAGATTAACAGAGACTAAAAGCACCACCACTTCAGTGAAATGAGGAAGCGAGTCCCCATTGCCTGACAAAAGGGTGTTTGTTTGTGTTCGAAAGCTTGTAAAGAACTTTTTTCCAACTATTTAATAAAAGTCTAATAACAGATATTGCATCTACCCAGAGAACCTTGCCTGCTTCAGTGAAATGGCACTCGGTACATTATTTATCTATGGTAATTTTTTGCCCTTTGTAAAAGTCATTGGTATTCCTTTCCATTATGTAGCAGTTATTTTTAGCCAGCGTTTATTTATTTTTTTTTTCATTTTAAATTTAAGAATGCCAAAATGACCATTGGGGCACAGACTGCTGTGTCCTACAACATTGTCTGAACCCTGTGTTGAGGTGACCTGTAATAAAGAAAATCAATTTGAAATATTAAAGCTATTTGATGAGAAAATACATATCAAATTTGATTGTAAAAAAAATCAGATTATCATGTTAATTGAGAATTATCACCCAACTCTTTTGAACACTTTGTTTTTAGTAGCCGTTGAATAACAATGATAACATAAGAAATTATTATTGTCTAGCACCACCATGTGGCTAAACTGTTTACTGTCCTATTATATCAGTATTACCAGTCAGTATGAAAAAAGCAGTGATGGAGATAAGATGCTAGCAAACTGTCTTTCCACTGTAATATCACGAGTCTTTGGAAATTAAACTAAGCAGGATTTGTAGTGAATTCCCGCTTTGGATACCTTACCCAGGTTCTTCATGGTCTTTGTTTATCTTCATAATGCTGTTGCAGATGTGGCATTGTTATCTGCTTTCTCCAGACAGAACTGAGGTCAGGGAGTCAAAGTGAATTGTCCGGGCTGATGCAGGAAATCTCTGAATTGAACCATTGTTTCCTGTGCCCAAGGCAAATGCCCCAACTCCTGGAACACCTTTTCTGAAATATGTTATGTAGGGTTTGATTCTGTGACTACTTATATACAAACCAAAAAAACCCCATTTTATTGTTCTGCGAAGCATCTGTGTTAGGGTATTCAGAACCCAGTTTTAATTTTGTCTGCCTCTAGGTTTCAGTAAATCACTTAAATTATGTTAATGCTGTTTTGCCATGCTCTTCAGCGGGTGTCATGCCTGGAAGTGAGGCAGAGCTCGGAGGGCACTGTCTGCTGTTGCTGTGTGCCAGACGGGTTGTCCTTGGCATGGTGTCACCACTTCATATGCCCGTTTGGTGTATGCAGACCAAAAACACGTGGGCAGTGGAGTTTAGCTGTCCTTTTAAGTTTCACTCTTCACATGTCCCTGCATCCGCTGTCATCTGCAAGGCAGTGATTGATTTTTACAGAGTTTCTTACTCATGTTGATCCGTGTTAGTTGCTGTTGACCCACTATTACCAAAAATGTGGATGAAGACATTTCTTTAATGTTTATGTTTAGGTATAAAATGTTGCACGTGTAGATTAGAAATGTGAGTGCCTCAGAGATGCAATGTAAAGTCTTCTGAATGTCTCCCACTGCTTGCAAGCAGCCATTTGTGATGAAATGCTAGTCAAAATTAGAAGTTACTCTAAATGTCTGTTAAACATTATCCTGATGCCTTGTTTTATCAGATGACAAAGCAACTGTGGAACAGAAGCCTTCGAAGCCAGTAGCTCCCCAAGTACCACCCAAGAAACCTATTCCTCCAGGCAAATCTAATAACTTACTGAGAGCAGGGATTTTACATCCGAAACGACCAGATAAACCAGTGTTGCCACTTCCTGTGTCCAAGTCAGTATATTTTCCTGTATTTTTAAGCACATATAGTAAATAGATTTAATTGACTTTCTTTGTCTTCTTTCTCTATTGTTAGAAAGGGTGAAATTAGAAAGATAAATATAATAAAAAGTTTTATGAACATTATATGAACAGTATTATGAACATTTTTACCAAAAGATTTTCAGGGATGGGAGCTTTAAAACTTACTTTTGAATATCTTTCAAGCGCAGAAAAGAATTTAAAGGTGCTATTCAGTGCTCTTTCCCCGTGTTGCATTGCAGCGTTGTTTTGTGATGTACCCTTTTTTTTCCCCCTTGGGCAGAGGGTTTCAGTTAGTTTACACAGAGTGCCTTGGCCCACAGTATCAAGGAAAAGTAAACATATTAAGATGCAAGTAGTTCTGTTGATACAAGGATATGGGCAAACAAACTAGTTGCCACAGGGCAAACTAGGGTGTGAACTTTACAGCATGTCATTTGGTCTGTGATAACTGCGCCTATGAGGCTCTTACTCTCACAGCAAATGTGTTGTAGGTTATTGCTCAGTGGAAGTGGTACAAGACATTTGATAGTCACCATAGGGTAAGATTGTACACCTGGATAGTTATTGCAGAATAGCTAACATGCTGTAAAATCACACACTGCGTTGTCTTGTGGCAACTTATTTCATACCTTTTCTTATGTATCCAACTCTAAAAACCAATCTGAAGAAAATGCTGAAACTAGGTTTTCAAAAAATAGAGTATTCTACTGAAAATCATCCCTTTTTGCTTGCAGTCCTCAACCCGTTATAATTATGTTATGTTGTGTTTAGACTGGACCTCTTTTTGTCATTACAGACCTAATGGGGATGTGGTTTCCCTTCGACCGAAGTCTGACATTGAGCCAGTACTGAAGCCAAAGTTAGATTCTGAACAATTACCGCTTAGACCAAAATCAGTAGAGGTAGATTCAGTTGCGATAAAGAGCTTTAAAGAACCAGGTAAGATTAAAAGAAAAAAAATGAACACACTACTAGAGAGCGTTTCCAACTCATCCTCTTCTTTTTAGAGTGGGATACCCCTCTAAGCATCAGTATAAATTCTTAAGAGACTACATATTATGCATGTAATTTCTCTCTTGTACAAATAGTATGCTTATAACGTCTAGCTTTTTCAGTCAGAAAAACTTTTCATCGCTAAGCTAACAACGCTGCAGTAGTTATTTAAACAAGATAATTTTTTTCCTTACTTGCTTATCATCTGCTCACTTCCTGCTGCTTTGCATCTAAAATAACTTCTTATATAGGTTAATTAAAATGATATTTACATGGTTTTTTTTTACTTAATATCCTTAGTGTTCACTACTGGTATTCCAGGATCTAGTTGTCACCTTTTGTAGCTTGATGGTTTTTAGCAATTTAAAATTCGGGGACATAGTTACATTGTGAATTTGAATATTTTATAGTCATGAAAAAGAGCTGTATCTTGTTAAGTACACCTTCATCCTAACCTGGCTTGCTTTCAGTTCGCCCCCTCTTTAGTGAAAAGTTTTACCACTGACTAAAACAAAGCACATTTTGTGCAGACACCATGCAAACTTTCCATGCAGTTGCTGTACTAATATTTCTTTAATAACATGCGTGATCCCACCCTGTTTGTGCTTTGTATTCAGAGGTTGCCAGTTGTACCAAATTGAGTGATAGCCCCTTTTTCTTTTGGGCCGGTATACATTTCTCATTTATTTTGAGAGTATTACATTTTTCTTTTTATGCGCGATTTTGACATTGCTTTTTAATACTGGCCCCTGGATGTCAAACTAATGCATAACACCCTGGGCTACTGCATCTGAAACATGATTTTTCAACACCCTTTTCTCCCCTCCCACACAAGGAACCCATCAGAATTCAAAACTCATGTCACACTTTGAGAGAGGCTTGAGTAGATTTCATTCGTTGCACCAGATGCTTTCATGGAAACTGCCTGAAACAATACTAAAACTATGCATCAAAAAAACAAAGATCACAGGAGCAAAATCAGAGGTGCACAATTGCATGTAGGAGAACGCTTTATCACAGAACAGCCGCTCACTTTCTGACCCTGCTATCTTGCATGTTCAAAGGGATTTTACAAAGCACCTTCCAAAGATGAGCCTGGGAGCAAGAATTCATAAGGCTGGCTGGGCTAAAACCCAAGGATTTAACACTGATACTGATTTAGTGGCATATAATCTACCTGACTTCAGAAAATCTTTCATCACACTGCAAGTAATAACTCTTTCTGTTTTGAAAGGTCCTAGAGTTCCCCTAATCATGCTATCATTTCTTCTGTAATTTGCCTGTCTGCTACCCCTGGGAACTCCTCTTCTGCAGTTTCACAGGCCTGCAAACTGCTTTTAATCCTTCACTATATCTGCTTCTGCCTCCGACCTGAAGAGGAATGCAGTTGATCCAATAAAAGAGATCACCCACTGAAATCCTTGCCTCTGGCGTATTTCCTAGACCCTTACAGTTACATCATTGAATGTATTAAGCATTCTTATTGACAAAGCTTGTTCTGTACAGAAGAGCCTGAGAACATAATATCAGAATTTGTATCTTAGAATCCGGCAGGGCTCAGTGCAGGTATTGCCTGTCTTTTGTGAAAAGTAGGAACTTCCCCCTACCAGTGATAAAGTGCTTTCATTTTTTTTTGTGCCTGTAGAGTCATCAGATAATAAACTTCAGGTAGATTGCAATATGCCATTAAGTGTCAGTATCAGTGTTCAGGCCTTATTCAGCGCATGAATTTTTGTTCCTTGCCTTTTTGAAGGTGGTCTATAAATGTCCCTTAACTACTAAGATAGTGAGGCCAGAAAGTGTGCGGCTGTTCTGTGAAAAGTGTTCTCCTACACATGATTGTGTGTCTGTCTTTTTAATTTTGTTCCTTTGATCATTCATTCTGGTGTGTAGTTTTAGTCCAGTTTCACAGACATTGTTTCGATGACGGCACAGGGCAGGGCACTGCGTAGTGATTGGGAGACAGCAGCCTCTGTGTCAGAAGAAAGATTTGTGGGAGAGGTTGATAATGTAAGGATATGCCTTTTTTGTTAATCTTTTATGACCCATGTGATTCCTCTGAGCTTCAAGAAGGTGGTGATACATAGTTGCCCTCGGACTCTCCTGACTCATTCATGTTCAACTTCAGTTCATTACTCACATCAGCAGGTTTCAGTTCCTTGTTCAGACTGAGGAATCGGTCGTCTTGACCCCCACATTCCTAAGATACCGAATTTATTTTCTGCTTCCTGGAGGGTGCAGTTTGTCATCTTCCTGCACGTATGATATTGATTGTGGCAAGGATAAGATCCGACAGACTGAGATACTGTCCAGAAAATAAGTGATTAGCTTAGGGAGAAGATGGCAGACAGTTAGCTTCTAGTGGTATGTGCACCTTGCGTCTCTTGAGCTTTCCATTTGGGATCCTGTTCTAGTGGTCTCTTCTGCTAGATAGTCACATCACAAGAGGTGTTCTCCTCAGAAGCCACACTACATGTCGCCCCTTTTCCTATCAGTTGACAAGGGGCAGTGCAATCTCTGGAGGTGGGTTTGGGCAAGCAGTGTAGGCCTCATTTACCCAAACTGGCCCCAGGAGATCCTGGGAGTGGGGCTTCCATTGCTCACTCAGATCTGCCTCTGGGATCTCCAGCCCTACTTTCCCTGCTTATCCAGATAGTCCTAAGAGATTCAAGGGTGGAACTGGGTGTGCAGGTCCCCACAGGGAGGCAGATTCATAGATGTTAGGGTCGGAAGGGACCTCAATAGATCATCAAGTCTGACCCCCTGCATAGGCAGGAAAGAGTGCTGGGTCTAGATGACCCCGGCTAGATGCCTATCCAACCCCCTCTTGAAGACCCCCAGGGTAGGGGAGAGCACCACCTCCCTTGGGAGCCTGTTCCAGACGTTGGCCACTCTAACTATGAACATGTTCTTCCTAATGTCTAGTCTAAATCTTCTCTCTGCTGTCATAACCAAGTCGAGCAAGTGCCCATGTCACAATAGACTGTATGGACCGACCTCCACTCCCAAATTTGGTCATGGAAGTGCGCTGTGACATCAGCCATTCCGTGCTCTGCTTAGCAGCCCGTCTTTGGCTACTCTAAACGTATAAAAATCCGTGCAGTTTCCTCCCTCGTTGGAAAACTCCAGACACAACCTGGAGTAAACTTGGCGGACTCTTCACGCACCAACGACTCCCCGTCACTAATCTCTCCAACGTACCGCCTCCCTTGTGCACTCAGTAATTCGTTTACGGAAAGTCTTGTCTCGCTTCAAGGGCTCTTGCTACGTTCCTCTTGCTACATTTGTAACTCATTTGTAACTGCAACCAAAGCCAGCTTCTTCCTACACTACACACATCAGTGGCGTAAGTAAATGATCTATTTGTTACCAATATGCATCCGTGCCTAATTCCACTCCACGTGGCGAAGTACTCGCTTAACATTCTGGGTTCCCAGCAAGGGCCCCAGCACTCGCCCAGCTGCCACATCTGCTAGCTTGTGGCCATTATTTCTTGTAACCCCCAGAGGCGCCGTGGTGAATAAAACCTCACCAATTCCCTTCTGTGCCCTTGTGATGAACTTATAGGCAGCCACAAGGTCGCCTCTCAACCTTCTCTTGTGGAGGCCAAAAAGGTCCAGGTTCTCTAGTCTCTCCTTGTAGGGTTTGGTCTGCAAGCCCTTAACCATAAGAGGGGCCTTCTCTGGGCCCTTTCCAGGTTATCCACATCCCTCTTGAAGTACGGTGCCCAGAATTGCATGCCGTTCTCCAACTACGGTCTGACCAGTGCCCGATAGAGGGGAAGTATCACCTCTTTGGATCTAGTGGTCGTGTATCTGCTGATGCACGATAAAGTGCCATTAGCTTTTATGATGGCTTTGTCACACTGACGACTCATGTTCATCTTGGAGTCCACTAGGACTCCAAGGTCCCTTTCCACTTCCGTGCCGCCCAGCAGGTCATCCCTAGGCAGTAGGTGTGCTGGACATTTTTCCTGCCTAGGTGCAGCACTTTGCATTTCTCCTTGTTGAACTGCATTCTGTTGTTTTCTGCCCACTTGTTCAACCTGTCCAGGTCTGCTTGCAGCTGTTCCCTGCCCCACAGCTTTGTCATCTGCAAACTTGGACAGAGTACACTTCACTCCCTCATCCAAGTCGCTGATGAAGACATTAAAGAGTATCTGTCTAAGGAACGAGTCCTGTGGGACCCCACTGCCCACACCCTTCCAGGTCAGAACCGGTGCATGGGGCACCATGGTTGTGTGCCTCCTTGCCAGAACCATTGTAGGCTTCCCCTGCTTCAGGAGACCCTCTCCTGGCAGTCATGGATGAGTCTTTAAGTGGGGAACAGTGATTTCCCCGCTTGTGGAGAGGTACCTCAAGATTCCCTGGAGTCCTTCCCTAAGTGGGGAAAGCCAGTTAAGTAATCTAGAGGTTTGAGGAGTCCTTAAGCGCTCAGAGCAGTTATCCAGGGTGGCTGGTGAGTGCAGTCAGCTCAGACTGCCCGTACTCTTCTGCTGCAGAGCTCATAGAAGTAGCAGTGATCATACTGTCATGCCACACATCTCATAGAAGCTGCAATAAAGCGGCGGAATCTGTTACTACTTTTAAAATCTATTACTACTAGCACCAGTGTTTCAGAATTTGCATGGATTGTCTGGTGGGTTCTAGGTGGATTTTGGAGTATTGATTATGACCTACAAAAGCCAAATGGCTTTGTATTTGCCTAAAACACAATTACAGTTTATTCCCAATCCTGAGGCAAATTGGAAATATCCTGAAAGTCAGCAAACGGGTTATGTTGCCGAAGCTTATGTAGGGGTAAAAAGGATTTTTGCATTTTTGTATATGAGTTAGTTTTATTTAAGCTAAAGTGGGAAAACTCCAGCTTTATAGAGTGAAGGGATGGAGCTTTTGATACTGCTTATTGTATCATTAATACTTTTGAATTCTCTTTCAAGATTACCTGTAGGATGGAGGTGAAATTATTAACCGGGGGGATGGTGGGCATTAACTGCCTATCTTGAATAAAAGTAGCATAAAAAGAATGTTTCTGGGAAAAAAACTTATGGCAGTAGTATGGCATCAACCTATGAATGTCGATTCAGTCAGCCAATTATCTCCTGGTTGGCTTGTCCTGTGCTGTGGCAATAGCAGGATCAGGACTTCAAACTGTAAAGGAATATGCACAATTTGTCTACTTTCCATCTATGGAATCGTTTTCTGTGGAAATACTTCCATATTCTACATTCCCTGAGCAACCTTAAATTGCTTTCTTTAAAAATGAATTGACCTAACACAAAATGATTATCCTCCTCTAAAATGTGGAATTTTTTGCCTTTCTAGTTTAAAAAACAAACAAAAAGCAAATTAAAAAATGTGCAAAGATGAATTTTTGCCTAATCTAATATAATAGGTGTGGCCTCATATTGAACAAAGACGCTTGGCTTTACAGATGGAGGGGTAGGCCATTTTCAAACTTTTTGTAAAATTTTCATAGTAGTTTTCTTTAAGTGTTTTTGTTTGGGGTTTTTTTGGTAAAATGGGATGTAAAAGCTTTTATTTGTGCTTGCTTATAATAAGTTGTATAACTCATTTGTGGCTTTAATACAATCATTCCGTATTGGTAATAATTGTAAATCATATGATTGGAGAGTGTGTATACTTCTGCAGCAATGGAAAGTACTCCTTTAAAGCCACAAACACTGAGGCTTTACAACTGCAAACATTTCAGTTATCTGTGACAGACTTCATTGATTGATAAATGTCACAAGTCCTAGTAAATGCAAAATACAGCACAACAAAGCTGTAAGGCCATATAGTTGCAATGTACTGATGTCAGATGTTTTTTTCTGGGTTATGTGATGCAACAATTTGCTGGGTGACTTCTCTGAAGCAAATGCACAAAAAATGAAGATTTACCAAAATAACTAATACTTTTGTATAGTCTTGCTGCTTTGTAGTTATTTTGCGAGTCCCAGCCTTATTTCTGACTGTTTAAGATTTCAGAATAAAATTGATTTACATTTGATCTGATTTGTTTCAGAGATACTGATCTTAGTGGTAGCTCTGAATGTTCAGCACTTGTAAAGATGAAGTTAGACCAGTCCCAAAACAATGGTTGTGCCCTATCACTTGTTGAAGATTCTTTATTTCAGAATTGCAATAGGTGATACCTCTCTTGGGTAGAGTAAAGAATATAATGGATTGCAAATAAGCAGTGATTCTGTTTGAATCCAGGAAACGCATTTAACATAGGCAATGCTATTATGCTGAACATTGAAAGCAATTCTGTTCCTTCTACAAATGTTTCTTTTTCCTGCTTTGTAAAATAATTTTTTTTTTGTTCAGAATCTTTTTTCTAGACATTCCTCTCCTTGACTTTTCTTTCCAGATTTTGTTTCCTATCCTGTTTGCCATGTTTCCCTTCTTACGTGTCAGGAAATTACCCTACCCTTCTCCATTTTGGTAAGATAACATTCTATAAGGAAATCCATACGCTGTATGCCATACCAATATATGCACGTAGCCTTTTCTTCTAAGCAGCACACAGTTAATTTTTCCTTTGCAATTTTGTATACTACAGGGGTGTTTTTGTTTCTTTCTTTTTACTTTCATCTTACAATGCTTGTCTTGTTTGTTTTGAATAAAGATTTTCCTTAGGTACTAATAAACAATTTAGCTTGAAATGTATTTA
Source organism: Caiman crocodilus (assembly GCA_030014935.1). NCBI lineage: Eukaryota > Metazoa > Chordata > Crocodylia > Alligatoridae > Caiman > Caiman crocodilus. The sequence continues at coordinate 1,331,614 of JAGPOW010003642.1, read as the reverse complement.
AAAAAATGAACAAACCCCAAAATGGGATTTTCTTGAAGAAAGCAAATATTTTTAAATCATTTCAGCTTACCAGTTGAGGCGCCAGACATACCTTTTTGTAAGAGATTATAGTTTAATATTGTGTTGAATGGGTTTACACATCAATGCACACAGATTATTTGATTCTCAAATGTGTTATGCAGACTGGGAATTCTTTTTTCAGATTTTTGATTATTTGGTATATTAAATCTTGGACAAAATCTTCATAAATTGCCCAATTGGCTTCTTGTTTAAATTGTATTTTGTTCAAAAAGTGGTTCATTTACCCTTAAAATCCTCTAGTTTAGTTTATAAATATGTTAAATATAATACTTTATTTAAGGGGATTTCCCATACTTAATTGTAGGCATTAACTTATTTTGGCATAGTTAAAAGCTCAATATTCTGGAGTTAATAATGTATGCTCTTTACTTATTTTTTGATCCATTATGTTTATTCTCAGTAGGCCAAGAGAGAAGAAGGCTGTGTATATCTCTGTTAAGAACATAAATGTTCAATTTATTTTTTCATGGTGGTGTCATTGAGGTGTAGCTAATGTTTTGAGCTGCTGAACCCTAGTCACTATGGCAGCTCAAGTTACTGCTATTTCATTCATGTCTCCTGCTTTTCTTACACTGTGCTCCAGTTCTTCAGACAAATGAAGATGGTATGTTAAGCCCAACCAGGATGCTTTTGGAAGTTTGCTAGCAGAATTAACCATACACAGTGTGTTTCAACCTGCTCCTGGTCCCAGTACAATGCTCAGATCCAAATATAGATTGCAATGGAAACCTACTGGGTTGCTTTGTCTGTCACAACCATGCAAGGTTAATTGGATTCTTCTGATCCCTCTTCCATGCTGCCAAAACCCTCATCCATTTTTGAGACGGCCAACCTGAAGATTACATGATAATTGGAGCACTTTTGGGCACTCTGTAGCCTTCTCTTTGGTAGACAAAGTCTCAAAAGCCAACAGTGACTGTAAAAGGGACCCTTGATAAATAACCTATTAATGATTGAAACCAACCCCAGTGTAGTTCATTGTGAAATTCCCATTGATTTCAGTGGGGTCTAGATTTCACGTGTTCATAGGTAGGATTAGATCAAAAGGTGCATGTAGGGAGTAGAGACCTAAAACCACTAAACACCTTGTATCAAGTAACTGCACTCTCCTTCCTGTACAAAACTAACAAGAAAAAAGGGTCACAAGAATGAACCAGTGAAGTGAGTGCCCTATTATTTTTATTGTGATAGCAGCGTGTTGGCTCAGAGCACTTTGCTCAGGTGTAACAGCTGCTCTCCTAAAGAGCTGACACCTAAAGCAAAAGATCAGTTCTTAGCATTATTGCACTGCTTCCATGATGTACCACTAGCACTTCCTTGCATTCACGCCTCCCTCCCAGGCTCTCCCCCCAGTCTTCCCCTCACCCCCAGCTCTTGTGAAACCTCTGCTTATGGACCCTTCTCCTGCTAGCGACACAGCTCACTGCTTTAGGGATATTTGTGCCACCTGACCAGTCCACTGACAAATAAACCCTATCCACTCATGTGTGCCCAGGCCCCCAGTTTAAGCTTGGGGTGCTTTGGAGCTGCTCCTGCACATGTGCACATGTCCTATTACCATGATTGTAGCCTCTCCCGGGGTGTTTGCTCAAGCCTGCCCCTAAGCTCTCTATACTCCCTGATTTACAGACCTGGATGCAGACGAGGTTTATTGCTTGGTGGCATACCCAGACTTGTTCAGGGAACCCATCTAGCCAGGTCCCTGCAAAACGCATGCCAGCTTGCTCCACAGTACGTAGGGCTTGTGCTGCTTATTAAACTCAACGCAGAATGAGTTTACATCCCTGCATGTGCCCCACGCACAGGACATTTACCTGAGAGAGGAAAAATATGTAAATAATACTTCTCTTTTCCTTTTGTTCCTCATTACAATAATATAATAATACATAACTAACTTGTTTTATTTTTTTAACCCAAGTTTCTGCTCTGAGATTAGATGGGCCACTAGGAATATGAATATGCTCCCTTGATAACTATTGTATTTGGAAGACTGTGGTAAAATAAATCCTTTTTTTCTTTCACAGTCATCGTGTCCCCCTCAAACTTTGCCCCGTGAATCAGCCCCATTGCTGTTCTGTTTTCACCATTCTTTTAATCCTCCCCACTTAACCTCTCTTCCATGTTTATTTCCCTTCGTTTGCCAACAGAAATTAATGTTTACAAAAGTGATAGATGCCTGCAGTTTTCATTGTAGAATTATCAGGTAGCAAAACTAATGGTAACAAATGCATTGACTTTCTAAGGAAATTAGTTCTTGCTTAGCTAAACTATAAAAATGTAGGGTTTTTTTAAATGGCGTAGGCATGTCTATGCATCTTTCATGATACATCACATGTAGTACTCTAGGTCTTTATAGTGATGATGTCTGTATTTTTTTTATAAACATAAACTTCACTGCAGTGTAGTTAGGTTGGTAACTATTGTGAAGTATTTTACACATGGGGAATTTAAGGCACTGAAGCTATTAATCTGTAATCACCCAGCCAGTAAATTTAGTTTTAATTATTTCCACTTTTTACCACTCTCAAGGTGTCTTGTTCAGACTAACTGGCTTTGTCCTAATGAGTTTATGCAGAATTAAAACTTATTTCAAGGGACAAAATAGAAGTAGCAAAAGAGAAGCATTTTCTTTCTCAGATGTTGCTTATGTAGAGGCATAAGCATAAGGAGACTTTTTTTGAAATGACAAGAAATTTCAAGTAGTTGACTATGAAAGTAAATAGAATATTTTAGTATAGACTTCATGGAGATTGGCTGTTTGTAGGTAAGTTATTTTATATGAAGAGACTGCTTAAATTGTAGATGAGAGCTAAAAGGATCCATTTTTCCCCACCTGTTACTGAAGCAAATTTAACATGAGCGTGTGTATGTACCACTTATTTTATTGGTTTTTCTTAAAACTCTTAGTAATGGCTTAATCATGCAGCATTGGCTCTTCTATTTAGAGGCTTCAACAAATGGTGATTCGCATACTCAATTTAATTATATTGAGATTAGAAAATTCATTCTCCATAAAATAATTAATTAAGCAAGCCTGAAGTTGCATAACTAAACATTACATATTCCAAATTTTCCTTCAGAAGCATTTTAAGAGATTTAACTGTTTTTTCCTCTGCACTCAGGTCAGAAGTCTGTCAGGCAGTCTTACCACTTCAACTACTAGTCTGTTGGGAATATGGACTGAATTCCTTTACCAGTCATTGTATTAGCTAATAGGATAAAATTCTCTCAAGTTTTTTGTGTTAAAATCAGTCTGAAAGACAATTTTTAAAGTCTGCAAGAGGTGTTTCTTACATCTCCTGATAGTATGTTTGAAAGTCTTTTTGAATTACAGTTATTCCAATAAGTTGTCTCCTGTTTGATTTTAAAAGAAAATGTTTATACTTCCTGAGAGTGTTTGCATTTTTAATAGGGGTCCCTTTTCTTATCCTTATCTAGATCTCATAAGCTTTGATGAAGTAATAGCTACCTCAAATAATCTATCGCACCCTACTGCAAGCCGACCGAAGATGCCTGGCAAGAGGCTGCCTACTCGTTTCAACGGCTGTAATTCTGTGAGTGCATCGACTGTGTCCTTCTGAAATTAAATTGAGGGCCGATTAATTTCCAGGGAACAGAATTGCATTGGGCAGCACCATACAAATAAAGCATTTACTCTCAGAAATGAGTAACTACTTATTGTGCCAATATATGTGCACAATATTGACAAGGAAGCAACGTTTCATGAGTGTTGCTTTAGAAATTTTTTGTTATCTGGTTTATGCATTGCAATTCCAATAGTGTCTGTAGTGCATAAGAACATGGACTCTCCCCCAAAGAACTTACAATTTAATGTAAATCAAAGCTGTCCTGTGTCTGAGCAACCAGGTGTCACACAACATGAGTTCATTGGGATCCCTCCACCAAGCTGCTCCATACAGCAGGCCTTCCCCCCTGCCTTTGCTGTACTGTACTGCACTGCACAGACAAACCAGGCGCCCTAAGCTGTGGACTCTGCCCCATGGGCCATGCTCCACTGCCCTATCTGCATGGGGCAGGGCTGAAAGCTGAAGTCAGAAGAGAGAAGGGGAACCTGGAGACCCCGGCAGCAGCAGCTGTAATATGGGGGAATGGGGCCTAGATAAGAGCCCACACCCCTTGCGAGATGTGGGTGACCCTGATATCAGTTATCTGTTCAGATGCACAGCATGTCAATGGTCAGAATGAGATCAAGTTGGAGTGGAAACCTGGTCACAGAATATTTTGTTTTCTGTTTATTTTTGTGGCGTTCCATCAGTTACCCTGCAGGAAAGCCTTCGATCTGTTGCTTTTTCTTTGAAACACATTTGTACTTGGTGTCGGTTTCTGCAGTGCCTAGTGGAGAACTTTACTGCCCACTATTTAAAAACAAAAAATTGGTAGAGGTGGGAGGTAGGAGGTTAACAATAATCTATAAATTAAATGAAGGTCATCACTTGTATTATCAAATGTTGTCATTTTTTTTGTTCCGCAAGCACCTTCATTTAGTGTGTATACTTTATTTATCAGACAAGTCAAAATGTGAGCATGGAAAAAGTTGTGAAGGTTCATAAGGAAGAGGAAGAAAGTGCCAAGCCTAAGCCATCTGAAATGAAAAAGGTATGAGGTGAAAATGTTTAGAAAGACATGCCAGTCTGTTAGTGCTGCCATTCAGTTTATGTGCACATTGGGATATTAAAGCAGCCATTCAGATGTAGATATTTGCCTTCAGGCACAAGTGCCCAGTGTAAGTTTAGATAAAAAAAATTGCATTTTTGGGCACTGAGATGTTTAACCTTTTGGGGAGCATGAAGCAGTACTTCTAGTTGCTAGATAGTAACCTGGATGTCTGCTCTGCCACCTGAACTCACAGCTGTAGAAAAACAGGGCTGAACAGTAAAGCTACGGAGAGGGGTAACCTCTCTGGAAGCTTGCTTAGTACAGTGTTGGCAGAGTTCCCTTCCACAGTAGCTCTTTACAGTTTCAATGCAAAAAGCCAGAGCTGGTTTTATAAGTAGCTGGAAAATACTCCTGATGCCAAAAAACCCAGTGGCAGAAGGACTAGACTGCCAGTGCGGCAGTCAAAGGAAGGGCTGCGTGTTAACTAGAGAACCAACAAAAAGAAGTTATAGTATTGTGCTAGCACCTGAGCCCAATGTGTCGGGACACCCTTGCACGAGGTACTGTATGAACACAGAACACAGCACTGGTCCTTGTCCCGAAGGACATACCGCGTAAAGGAATCCCTGTATTGCGAGGCAGCTCTAATTGTGTGATTCCTCAAGCGGCTGGCATGTTTGGAACAGGGTGCCTTGTGATGCAGGAAGAGTGGGTGTGACATCACAGCCTCTCTCACTGGCCTCTCTTTACCCAGCCTGTTCCTCTGAACTTTATTCTTCTACCAAAGAAAGGCCTCAGGTTGGTTTTGTCCTTCTTTCTCCTTATAGCTCCTGCTAGTGGGCCGGCAAACACCTAGAAAAGGAACCTGTCCCCAGTTCAGAGGCTAGTTTTTATTGGGACTCCTTTCTGGAAGATATCCCCTTAGTATGGAAGTATCGTTCCTCTAATTATCAAGTCTTCCCTCTGGTGGAAGCCAACACCTTCAGGGAACCCTGTATCTTCTCACCCAGTGTCATTGATAGTTGTTACACATGCTCCCTACTTGACGTGAGCAACATGTGCATGACCTTTAAGGGAAAGGGTTGTGGGTCTTATGAGGAGGCTTCATGTCCACGTCCCGGGGACATAGGACTAGAAGGGGCCATCTGGTCCAGTTTCCTGCATTTGCAGAGAACTGTTTACCCAGACCTCCTCCTTCCTCCATCTCCCCACAAATCGCTTGTCAAACCCTCACACATTTGAGATTGGGTGATTACATAGGCTATTCTCTGTGGTCAAGGAATTGCACTATGTCATGCTCAGGGATCCTGGTTTTCTCTGATTTAAAAAAAATCCCCCAATTTTTAGTTAAAGGTAACCCCAAATCCACATTTTTCCATGATTAAAATAAAACACCACTATGTATAGGTGTATCTATTAGTGGTATTTCATTTAAATCATGGGAAAAGTGGATTTGGGGTTACTTTTTTAACGAAAAATTGGGGATTTTTTTAAATCAGAGAAAACCAGGATCCCATGTTGCGAGTGAAAGCACTGGCCTGGGCCCTTATCACAGGAAGGACAGGGAAGCAATTGCAAAAGATCTCTTCAATAGATGATTTTGTGGGGGGCAGCGTCTCTGGATCGCACTGAAGTTCCAGCACCTATCAGAGCTGGCCAACAAGGTGTTCTTTAATTTGGTGCACGGACAGTTTTGTAAAATGGAAGGCTCTTTCTCTTGCACCGATTTAAAGAGTGAAATTCTTTAATTATGCACATGTAGCGTATACTACAGTAGCTGGGGTTTTGATGTGGACATTTGCTTACGGGTTTTTATAGCAAAAAAAACTTGGGTGGAAAATAGTTTGTGGGGGAAGAATACAGTTGGTTGTCACTTATGAATACATAGAATGTTGTTGTGAGCTTCTTACTGATTTCTTTCAGCCATCTGTGTTGACTTCACCTCCATCTTCATCTCCAAGACCAAATTCTTTCATACTCAATTCTGCTGCTGCAGAAATCAAAGTTAAAGAAGAAACTGATGATGGGAAAAATTCTGTGGAAGATCTCAGGGCTCAGATTAGTGAGTTGATGAGCATCATAGAAGCACTGAAAAAAGAACATGGGTAAATATAATTTAACCTTCAGTTTCGTATCATCTTTTTCTTCTAACTACTATGTTTAATAGAAGTTCTCTTTTCTAGCCACTCCTAGACTAGTGCCATGATGCGTTTTGCTTTTGAAATTAACCCAGCAAGTTTTATAACAAATGCATATTGATTTTTTTTGCTGAAAAACAAGCATTGTTTGAGTTGAGTTCCAACTCTTTTCGCTTTTGTACTTTTCTGTTTCTTTTTTCGTTCTTTGTTAGAAGCATGACATAAATGGTTAATTTTGTTGTGTTTGAATACAAAAACTCTTAAGGTTTTAATCAAAGGTGTAGGGTCAGAATCCAGCACAGTATATGGCAAGTCGTGTTTGTGTTTGAGGAGCTCAGTGGGCAAAGCTGTCATCAGTGGGATGATACTCGAATGGCAAGGAGAACTTAATGATAATGCAGCACTGTAAAGTTTCAGTTGGCTCTCACTATCCTCCATCTTCCACCTCCCTTGATCTAAACCATCTGAGGACCAGCGTGTGCTCAGAAGGGAGCAACCTCTTGCCTGTGGCACATGAGGGACCCAGTGATAATTCATTCTGAGATGACTTGATTCTGCATCAGCGTTTCACAGTTTTTTTTAAACAGATGACCTAGAGAAACAGTGTGTTCGCCATCGTTGGAAGTTTTTGGGTTTTTTTTTAAAGGCAGCTTAGATGAACACTTGTCTAGTGTGGCTTTGACAGGGAAGCCTTTAGTTGGACATTGGACTAGATGACCTCTTGAGGTCACTTCCAACCCTACGTTACTACGGTTATGTGAAGACTGACCAAAAGGCACATCCTCCCCAATTTTTAGTTGCATAACACTGACAGGTTTTTTTTGACTATGTGCTTGATATGCGCTGTTAAGTAAAGTGATTTATGCAGTGAACTGAAAATGTGGAAACTAAAGCATTCTCATGTTCATTCCTGTCCTTTGGAAGGCAAAGTAATTTATATCTGTATAAAAGACTCGATTATAATCAAAGTGCAAAGAGATACTGTGTTTTCATTCGAACAATTTCATACGTATGTTTTATTATACCACTATGTACACCCAGTTGCTTGGAGCCCAGGACTTTAGTTAGCAGTTCTTTTGGGGTATGGTATGTTGCTTTGTCCCTGTACTTCCAGCTATGGGCATAAAGAGAGGCATGGCTCCCCCCATTTCCTTCTCATTACCTGTGGGAAGAGTGTCCTCTTCCATATCAGCAGTAGCTCTTTTTTTTTTTTTTTTCTTCCATGCAGCTATCATACTCCACAACTCCAAATAACTAAATAGCTGTTAGCCTCCTCCCCCAAGTAGAACTATGTGCATATACAGGTAGAGTTTATATAGTTATCACTGTTTTCAGTTCTGAACACTAAGATAAAGATAATTGTATGTTTTCAGTCATGTATTTTAAATGTTTGTTTTAAATTTATAGGAAAGAACTGGAACAACTAAAACAAGATTTGGAGGAAGAGAAGGTGATACGAAGTAACTTGGAGGTAACTATTGGGATGTGCATGCTATCCTTTGACACTAACTGCCTAATGGATGGCTTGACAGTAATGCTTGACCCCTTCTCTAGAGGTTTTTTTTACTAGTACAAGCCTGAGTGCTTGCGCAGTTAAAGCAGCATTTTTTCTTATCCTTGACTTTTTTTTCTTTCTTTGCATGAATGATTTTGTAGTAAAGACTTACTGCTAGAAAACCACAAACTTTCAAGTGTAAAGTTAGAGGTAAAACACAGAGTACCAATCTGGGGGAAGAGTTCTACAATATCCTGCTAGATTATGAACATGCTGTCTCTTGGAGCTTCTTATGCAGGCAGCTCCCAAATAGCAGAACTAACATTGCATGAAACACCTTTTAATCATATGGCGATGGGAACCCAGGTACTCTAAACAGGTGAGAAGTTTTGTTTCCATGTGCTCCTAGAGTAAAATGTCTATTTTTATCAATCTGGTTTAAAAAAAAAAAGAGAGAAGGAGGAAGCTGACTTACGAAAATGTTGGCATTTTTCCTGATTTCCGCCACCCCCTTTTATCCCCCAGTGTTCATAACAACATTTTAATAGCTATAAATGAGAGTTTCAGAATAACTCAAATAACACCAGGTTGTACTAGCATATCTGAACTCAAGTCTTGCTTCCTTCCCTGGTTTCCCTTTCATGCTTTGAGGAAAAACTGGTAGGAGTTTTACAGAGAGAAACTCTGAGTGCATATCACCTCTGCGTCGTGTATTGTGAAATAACTAGTTTGTGTTCATCATAAATATTTATGTGTGGTCTTTCATGATCTCGTTTTTGGTAGGTACAGAAAGGATGATGGAGGCAAATAGCCTTCAAGTTAGCAAAAGTTGCCTTTTTGCAAATTCAGAGAATGTTCCCCAAATGTCACTGTTTAGAATATAGCCCGGCTGTTGGACTTCCACTGAAATCAGTGATGTTACTGTAGATTTGCACTGTTGTAACTCAAAAGAAAATATATATTTCAGTATCCTTTAAAAGAAAGCTATAAGGCACACTTGGCAGGAAGAGGCTGTGCATGATCTGGTATTAGGAGACAAGTCTGAGATGCAGTACACTAGCTAACGTAGCCTGTGCAGGAGTCTGCTGTTAAGCAACTGAGTCCAGTGGACAAACATGTTCAGCAGGACACATTACTTGGAGCTGTTTAGTCAAGAAGTTTTACAGTACGAATAAAGTAGATCCTGTTAAATAGCCAAGGCTTCCAAAATTCATTTAGGTGAGAGGCAGAGGCCAGCAGTTTAATAACAGACAGAAAATGTACGTATTTTTATAGCTGTGCTCTTAGTAAGTTGTTAAATTGAAGTATTTTAATAGGTAATTACAAAAAAAGAATTACAAAGAAATTACATGGAAAGAGTTGCAAAGAAAATTGATGGATAGATTCAGATTTCATTTAATTGAAGGTACTGCTGCTGAATTACAAATTATTCCTTTACTCATAATTTCCCTTTCTTTCTGTAGGTTGAAATAGAAAAGCTGAAGAAAGCGGTGATGTCTACATGAGCTGGCATAGACTCGCTGTCCGTTACTTGCTAGGAATCCAAGTCAAAATACAAAAAGAACTGTTTTTTTACTTAAAGAATAATGCTGGTTTTAGAGAAGAAAAAGAGTAAAAAGAATATAGTCTTCTATTCAGAGACGGAAGAAAAGAAAATGAATAATGATGTAATTTTTTTTAATTTTTTTTTTGCCAATATCGAAGAGGCCTTATTTCTTACTGTGCTGGAATCGCAGACCTATATTTTCTGGTTTGCTTGAAAATACTACTGAATCTGTATAAAAAGGAGAGGGAGTTCTTAATAGATTTTTATTGAATACTTGTAGTGTAATTTTTAAAGAGATCTATACTATAAATAGGGTGATTATATCTTTACAAGTAATCTGTAAAATAGTCTATTGGGAGGGATGGAGTAGCCTTATAGTAATTGTAGTCACTACTTTTTCCCCTACACACAAAAGGGAATATATGATATTTGTATATTATTTTTTAATTTTTAGCATTCTTACCCAGGGTTACTCTGTTGTGCCTCTCTTCAGTGAGTATTAATAATATGCCATTTTACAATTTGGGTGATAAAATAGGAATTTGTTAATGCAATGAAGCAAAAGGATCACCTATGCATAGTAGTTATTACATTCAGAATATTTTCTTAGCAAACACTTTGTCACTTGCACTATAGGATTCGTAAAAGGGATTTATGATTGAATCACAGGACTCTGCTAAAACATGGATAATTTCTGAAACCGTAACACACAAAATCTAGAAGCAAGGCTAAAATCCATCCTTAACTCAACCTCTTGTGCCTAGATACTGCAGCACGTACAACAGCACATCCTAAATCAGCCTTAAGCCCAAATTACTTGGCTTTTGGGTATTGAAGTCATCACAGTCTCTAGTGGGTTTTTTAAGTAGTAATAGTAGTATTGAGAGATTTTTATAAATTTCCTTAAGATGAAATGTGACTTTCACAGTCTCAGGCCTGTCTCATGCACGTGAACACAACTTCATACAATCTTTACAATGGGTGGTATTTTCCTGAGAGTGATGCTAGATAAAATCTCTCTGGACTCTTCTACAAATGAGTGTTATTCTTGCCATAAACAATATATTAAAGAAAATGTGTATTTTCACATGACTGATTAAAGCACCTCCTTTTGACCTCACTGTCCTAACTCCGATGCAATATCTCTCTCTTATGTATTTCCCCATAGAGAAAAAAGGTTCAAAACCCATGAGTCACATGATGCTTTCACCCTGGAAGGAATTAGTCTCAGATGGTCAGTGTTGGAAAATAATTCCCTGCTCTTTCTCCCCACATCTCATGTTTTATTCATGCTGTCCACATCTGGTATAGAGCTACACTATTCCAAGCTTTTTAAATAGGAAGGCTAAGTAAACACTTCGCTTTAGTTAAGCAACAGCCTCGGCTGTTATTGATGTAGCAGAATTTTTAGGTGGCAAAAGCGTGCCCAGTAGTTTGGTAAGTTCATCAAGAAGTAGTCATGATTGGTAAGAGAACATTTAGATTTCTACTCCCAGAAATATGCATAGGCATAGTAATAATGTGATACATCACTTCAGCAAGAAAACAAGAGCATAATAACTTGTGAAAACAATTTTCCATAATTGGCGCACAATAAATGGCAAATATCTAAGAGTCAATTGAGTGATGTTGGACCATAGTTGTTGATTTATGTTTGTCATGAAATCTCATAGCATATAATATATACACAGGTATTAGGCTATATTTCCAAGATGCATTGCTAATAAGCTGATTCATTATTAATTCCTAATTGTCTAGATGCATCATAAATGAAGACTTGAGCCAGATCTTTATAGCCAGGAATAACATGCAGCTGTAGTGCTTCTGTCCGACACTAAGCTTTTTTAGAACTCTTTTACCTCTTTAAGTCTGATGATGCAAAACCAAGAAATGAACATAATACGATAGAGTAGTCTATTTTACGAGCTCTTCACTGTGATCAGAACATAAAATGAATCTTGTGATAAATTGCTCTATGATGAATTTATGTCTGCATTTAAGCTTGTAGCAGACAAGCAGTACATGACAATCAGTTAAATCAGATATGAAAGGTGTTAATTATTTAATGGCCTTTTTTTTTTTTTTGCTGTAGCAATAAATGACCAAGTGCAATGACTGATTTAATAAAAATCATCTTTTAAAAGCTGCTGCTATGAGTGTTTTTAGCCATAAAGAAGTTGCCCTAATATGTGTCTGTCTTTTCAGTGGTTAGCATTGTGTACCACACCAGATGTGGTAGGGTGATAAAGTACAAATTCCTTAAAGCATTTTGCTTCACTGACTTGTTTACAGGTGCTGTAAAATGATGCATGTTATCAAAACTCCAGCAAATAAAGTGACTGTTGGAATACTTGTGCATTTTTGTGCGTTCAGGAAGGTTTGTGTTTGTCTGGAATTATTACAATACAACCTTTAAAAAGAAAACAACGCCTGATGCAGTTCCTTTGAAACTCCTTCCCCATATCTCAAAACAGGGAGCAACTGTTTAAACCATTATGAAATCTTTTATAAAAGTATACATTTTCTTCAAACGGTAGTCACTGAAAATGTACTGTAATCTCTGCTACACAATCAAATTCTTATAGTTCCATACTACAATACAAATATCAAAGAGGAGAACAAGATGATGCTCCATCATGATTGACGTGTGCATATGGGTTAAAATGCCCTGTACAGTGTGTGAGACGCTACCTTTTTCATGCTGTTTTGGGGACTTCAGGCATTTGCATATTAAGGGAAGCACTCTACCTAAAGAAGGATCTGTCTTATTGAGTTGAAAGACCACACAGACCACTCAGTGAGGTCAGAGAATTGCTCACATCTCTGCCATTGCTTGCCTGAAAGGTAACGCTGCCTTTAGTTTTCTTGCATTCCTGCAGTATTCACTTAGCTTTAGCCATTTTTCTTCAATCCTTGAAGTTTAAAATACTTCCCTGCTGTGGTCTGGTTCCTAGCTAAGGGGGAAGAAGTTCAGGCAAACACTAGATGGAAAATTTCTCCTGCGAGTGCCCATCCCCTTGCATGCTTCCCAGTGGGGTTTTTTGTCCTAGCAGTACCTGTCTAGCTCTGCCTTTTCTTGTACTTTGTCAAGAACATACAGGCGTGTACTTCCTGCTCCTCCGTTCCTTTTCCCTGCCTTAGATCAAGACTGAGCTTCTGCTGTCTGACCTAGGCTTTCTTTGGCATACACCCCATTTATGAACCTGACTTACTTTTTTTTCCTCCATTTTCTTCCCTACCTTTCTTAGAAGTTCTTGCCCACCTGCTGTGGAATAGGATCATGACCAGACTCACTGTAACTGGATTGGCAATGATTTGAAAAAAGTGGTTTGGGATGTATCCTTGTTTAACTGAGTTGTCTTCCCCTACTTAAGAATGAGGTTTAGCATGTCTTTGTGCATCTTTTCTGAGCCCCAAAAATCATCTGCACTGAGGTGCTGGGGCTGTGAACAACACCACTAAGAAATGTACACAAGGGTAGTAGGGGCGTGTACACACACTCGCTCAGTATTTCCAGATATAGGGCTTATTGACTGAGGTGCTCTGTACTCAGAAATAGTAGCTCTCAACCACAGACTCATGATCTGCTCTGCGCTTCTCTACCCTTAAAATTTCCTTCACTCCACGCAAAGCTTCTCACAGTTGGCCACCCTTGTAGGGAAGCAGCGGAGAGCCTTGGTTAAGTAGTTCAACCTCTTGGCCGAGGTAGCCTACTCATAGCTTTACACTGAGGCAGCCCTACAGCTTTCTGTGCTCAAGCAGTGTAGCAATATGAATATTAAGTGAGGTCAGCCTCACCACAGTTGTCCCTGCCTGTGGCCCAGCTGCAGAACAGCTGCCCTAGGATACCATTCCTGGAGATTTCCAGACTCGAAAGGTTTAAGCCAGGCTGCTGTCCTCTACAGTGTTGCTGCTTCTAGATAACAAGAAGAGCACACCAGCATACTGCAACCAGCAAGCAGGCTGAAGATGTCAGTCACCAGGTATTTAGAAGTCTGCTGGTGCTGGGAAGAAATGCAGGAAAAGTCTCCCATCTTCCTCTTCAAAGTGTGACTGAAACAGAAACCCAACAAATTTAATTACGTTCTTGGATTCTGGGTCCTATGGGGAGTTTTTAGAAGAGCTAGGAGAAGACTTTTTTCAGCATCTCTCTACTTTTAGTAAGCTAGCATTCCAGTTAATGCTTTCCATTTAAATATGCGTTTTATTTTTGTAGTTTAACTTTGTAATGCATGCATTTTTAAGGATGCAGACTGACTGCTGTCTTATCTGGACTTCCTTGCAGTGTGCAGGCAACCTTTCATCTTTATTCATAGTGATATGCTGTATATCTGATCTTCGGGCCCCTGACCTTAGATCAGGCCTGCTGGAGGTGAATAGCTAAAAGCCAGAGACCCTGCAGTTCCCAACATGCTCAGCCCCAGAACATTCACCAGGAATCCAGGCGGATCCAAATTCGTGGAATCTGGCTTTGGATTGGAAACGTCACTGGTGTTTCACGTGGACTATTACAGGTTCAACAACCAGCATTTTCAATGCTGGTTTGTTGGAAATCGTCTGATCACTTTCAATTGCAGTATTTTTAAGCATTTCCCAGATACTCAAGATGGGATAGTCTGCGCCCCAGAAGCCCGAAGTCTAAAAAAGCAAAGGGAAGGCAGCATCTTAGGAGAGGGAATGGAAAGGGATTTTTTAAAATGCAAATATGCCAGAATCTGGGTTTGTTGGATTTCTGGTTTAAACGTGTTCACTTTATAATAATGCCGCATGCCTCGGTTTCCCTGACTAGCCTGCACCTGGGGAAAGGAGGAGATTAACTGTTCGGAAGAAGAGCCTGCAGGGGTGCCCTGTTAAGGGCAATGTGGTGACTGCGCAGAATGATCCAGCAGTGTGACAAGTGGACGCCACGCTCGGCACTTGAAGCTCCGTCCTGTTGTTTCTGATGCCGCAGAGGGACTCCAAAAGTGGAGACCATCATGAAAACCAGATACCCAGAGACGAGGGGGAGAGAGGCATGCCTCCGTTTAGCAGCTGAGGCTGTTTTCCCTGACAAAGTCTGCGTGATGGCCAGAACCAAAGAGATTAATAAGCAATAAATATATTTCTTGGAGGCATTCGGAATTTTTGCCTAATGTAAAGCTTGTAAATTTGTACCCCGCAAATGTAACTTGCCTGTCATAATTTTAACCAAAATGATAAACCTGTTGGTGGAACTGACTGGGCCCCAAAGGCGAAGCTATAGCTGCAGGATTAGCTGACCTAACAGTTTTTGCTCAGACTTCAGCCTTGATGATAAAACCTGGATCCAACTGCTTGGCACGTTCCAGGAAAGCGCGTCTCAGGAAAGCATATTCAGGAAAAATTACTCAACCCTTGTAGAGTTAACTTCAAATCTAAAAACGCTGTGTTGTAATTTGTTTACTGGATAAACCCAAGTCTGGGTAGTAACCTTTAATTTTTAACACCTTTCAATCCCGTAGGGTAACAGCTATAGGGCAAGACTGCGAGTGGCTTTAAAGCCAACAGAGCAGCATAAGACCAGGTATAAAAAGCGTGTGCATCAGGTGACCAACAACAAGGAGGGAATGGAGCAGTTGTTACTATTCCAAGCCCGGACTCCGGACTCCCGGTGTGACTAAGGATTGGATCCTGATCAAGGGGTTTTCCCTGATAAATCCCTCCAACAGCGTCGATCGGGGACGCCTGTGCTGGATTCTAGTTAGCCTGCAACTAAATTCATACCGCTCACAATGCCCAGCTGGCCTGTGACATTATCCGAGTTATCCTGATCCATCCGAGACATGGCCTCCGAGTTATCCTGGCTTTTTGGGTCCAAGGATACTGCCTACTGCATTGCAGTTGATCAGTAAAGATTTCTGTTGGTTGAAAAGAGCTGCCTGCTTTCTTGTATGTGCCATTGGGTGCACTCCATCCCCTTAAAGAGAGACTTTCCTTGAAACCCCAGCCACTGGGTAGGACTGCGGGGGCCAGGGTAATCGGGGAGGTTGAAGGCCAGAAAGCTTCGACTCAGTCCAAGGTAGCAGGGGCTCACCCTCTCTGCAAGCTACTCCAGGGCTGACTTCAGAGCCTGCTCTAAGAGACTAATGTTGGGTCCCAACCCCCACGCTGTCTCAACCTTCAACTCTTACTTTTGTAGGTTGTTTACATTTTATGGCTTATGCAATTTTCCCCAAATGATCTAGTTTTAGAGTATATAAATCTATTGCACTTATCTTTAACCAGTATGTTTAAGCTGCTCAAAAAAATCCTCAATAAAATGTCTCCTTTAAAAAAAAAAAAATTGTTTGTTTTTTTTTTTTTTAATTTTTAATTGCACGTTTCCCTCACTTTATGCTGTATGTGCGTTCCTGGGAAACAGCGCATGACTCGAATTTGCATAAGGAGAACTCGCTTTACAATGTAACAAACAGGGATTACGTTCCAAGGCCTTGACTGGACTGACTCATTTCTACCACTTTTGCAAGACAGTTTGGGTGCTCACCAGCAGCAGACAGTAGAGACAAGCCCAGGGCACTATCATAATGGGATGGCATCTGCAGAAACTCGCGTCGCAGAGCACAGATCCACACAGGAGACTATTTTGGTGGGCATCACTCCCACAATGCACCGCACAAAGCAGCTGACTGCGGGCTCCACACCAATGGCTAGGAGTGGATTTACCTTGCATGAACCAAACGTTTGGAATAAAAAGGGTCTTTGCATAAGAGCGAATTCATGCGTACAGAGCCCGCACAAAGAGAGGGAAACCTGTACTGCCTTTCATTTTTGCTATAATTGACCTCACATTGTTAAATTTTAATTAAAAATTGTTAACCATTTTGCTGATGTGTTTAATAAGAAGGTAGGAAGCCCTCCCCCACCCCCCTTTCAGGAAAAATTGGCTGTTTAAGACCCTCCAAAAAAAGAAGAGGGAATTTAGATCTCGCATTTTCATAATTGGCTTCGCTCTTCTGCCCAATTGCAATACTCCCATTTCGGGGCAATTCTAACTAAAACGGTTGTTGCTTCCTAGGTTGCCTCTAGGCAATAGCTAGGGGCTAGGCTGGTGAAGACCCTCTTTTGCAAAGCAAGGGATAAGTGTTTGAGCCCCAGCAGGCTGAGGCGGTCTTAGAGCCCATGTTTCCCATTTCCTGGGCTAGCTCTTTAACCAGGCTGGCCCATGAAAGGCAGACACTGCCAGCACTGCTGAAAGTGGCCACGCTACTGCAGTCTGGCAGAACTCGGTATTTCCCGTGTCTCGCCTGTTCAGAGTTTGCTTAATGGCTTGGGTCCCTCTGGGTGTTTGGCAGAGGAGCAGCTAATTTGAGGATCCCAGCCAAACTTGGGTTAGTTTAATGCCAAGCTGCTCAACCTGGCCAAGATGACAGCAGTTCTGAACGTGTGCAGAAACGCATCTTTCAGCTCCTGGCAAATGTGCGTGCCTATGGATCTGGGCATCCAAGAGTGCTGGCACGAGGCTTTCAGGCACCTTCGTCCCTGGTGCAGTCGAAGCTCCACTAAGTTTCGTTTTCGCTGCACAAAGCCCCAGGATCAGATGTATAAAAGGACAATTCTGGGTGAGCAGGAGGTTGTCAGGGTGTCACCCCTTTACCATCTGTACTTACTGCAGTTTCTGCAAGAGCAGGTGCAAAGTGTGAGTCACCTAATCTTTTTGTGCCAAAGTTTCTATCTTGAAACAATGGAAGCAACTTGTCTAGTCTAACCTCTTGTTTGGAGGGGATCCAGTTCCTCTTCTATTGAACCCAACATCTCGTGCAGTTTACTTGAGGTTGATTTGCTGCTGGGCAAGCTGAAGGATTATCTGTATTCGTATCTCCACTTTACTTGTTTTTCTCACTTTACTACCTACTATTGACGTTGGATACAAGCAGGGTTACAAGGAAATTATTCATATAGGTACACCAAACCTGCCTTCAGATCAATTGTATAGAAGCCATGTCATAGGCAGAGGTATAAGTGGCATAACTTCAAGGAATCCTGTTAGTGGTATAAATCCATTGAGAGACAGACATTTGTGACCCATATCCAGATCTCAATACAGACCCCAAACTAGGGGAAATCCTTTCAGCCAATTTGATGCAACTTTATCCTGAAACTTTTTCCTATTCTCTATCCAAAGTTCAAATGTCCTGACACAAAGTCTTGTTAGTCCATCTCTTAAGACAGCAAAAGTTACCAAAGGTTTCTCCTCCACTGTGCTCCAAGGGGAGTGAGCATCAACAGCCCCAGACAAGGCATCTGTTTTTATGGCCTCTTGACAAATGAGGTAATGCTGTGATTTCTGTAGGTATGCATGCAAAGCATGTTTTGCAAATTATATGTCATCCGATACGTTCAAACGTTGTGTCATCCTAAAATCCCCGTGTTGTACTAGTCCAACAGGAAACGCATGGGTTCTGCCTAAGGTGTTTCCTTTTGGGAAGCACTGAAGCGGCAGCAGGAGCAATACCGAGGGAAATCAGTAAGAGACGGGGCTAGAGCAAAAGATGGCAATAGATGAATGGCTGGGAACCTAGCTGTGACATCGGAGAATCCCCTGTTATCATCACTACGTACTGCACGGCTCTGGCTTCAGAAGCAGTGAGTATGGCCTCCAATTAACCCTTTCGCATAACACTTGAAAATGATTACTATAACTCCCTGGAGCAGCAGGCTGGGTGATTTCCTTGGGAACGAGCTGAAATTATAATAGCTAAATATATAGGCAATTATTGATATTTTTTCACAGTTAATTGCTCAGTCTCCACAATCACCTTTGGAGAGGAAAAATTCAAACCATCCTGAAAACCATTTAATATCTTAGCAGATCATGCAAGATTAATTATTTGTGCTGCGTATCCAGATCACATCCAACTGCAGATCAAACCCATTAACGTGCTGGAAGATGATTCTGAATTTTCTGACATACCCCAAACGTGTCAAAACGACTGTTTGTTCTTTAATTACTTTTTTTTAGCTTGATTGTAAATAGCCTCTGTTCCCTCCTCCCCGCCCCATGTCAGAATTTTATATGCTTCCGTAGAAAAGGAAGAGATTCAATAAACGACTTTCCTTAAAATTCATATCTGTGTTCAATCCAAACCTGACATTGCAGAAAAGTTCTGCAGTTCAGCGTTTAACCCATTTAAAGTTATAGCTCTTGCCACAGGTCTTTAATTTCTATTTACTAGTTATTGAGACTTCAGCTGAGGTTGCACCATGCAAACATGTTATAGCTGCTTTACAAAGTAACACCTGCACTTTTGGGGATTTTTGAATGTAACTTTTATTTTAATGGCTCTTTCAGGCCCTAAAAATACTGAATAATGATGCATAGTATAGATGATATATATATTTTTGCATTAACTTTCTGTTAAAGAGAGGGACTTGTAATGTGACATGGGATTGCAACTTGGAGCAAATGCAGTTGGAATGTGGATTTATTTTTGTAGCTGGTTGTATGACGTGCTCATAGCAGGGGCATCTTACTTTTCATACCTTGATGAACATGGGCCTGTCTCTGATTTTACCATTAAAATAGTACAGAGTCAAGGTTTTATAGGCAATGTTCTACTTCAGCCCTTGCAGTGTTCTGTGACAATGCAGAAATGCACCATTGGCATTTCCAGGTGCACCGCTGTCACTTCTGGATGAGTGCGATTGGCCACGGGAGAGCCACGGGGATCACTTCTCCTAGCACCCCGCTCCCCCGTCAGTGCTCTCAGGGGGGGCATCAGTGCTCTTGCCTGCTCCCCCTGCCTGGGAACGCTGACTATGAAGGGGTGCACCAGTGCTTTCAGGGGTGTACGCGCACCCCCTACACATCACCACTGCTCCCTATCCTGCTCTACAGTCCTTGCATAGACGCTCTTCATCCCCCGTAAATTTAATCTAAGGAGAAGGGTCCCCAGTTTCTTCTGTGTCAGGCAAAACTGTCTCTTTCCATTGAAGAATCTAAAGGAAATGCCAAGTTAATATTGTTTTCATTCCTTTATGTAGGAAAGAATGGGACTTTCGGCTTACAATATGGCTTATTTGTCATGTAAAAAGATTAGATCATTTTCAATTAAAATGTTATATTACGTATGAGCATGCATGTACTAAACTAAAATGTGGGTGTTTGCTCTTTATCTTAAAGGCATGTGACATGTTGCCATGTTGTTTGTTTTTGTAAACATGTTGGCACAGAAGAATTTCGACATGTTCTTACAGCACTAAGTCTTTGAATAGTTTCCAGCATGACTCAAGTAATGCAAATGAAATTGGTCAGAGCACTTCAGGTGCAGACAGAGCATAGTCTGAATTTGGACTCCCTCTCAGATTTCCCACACCTACAGATAACAGCCCTAAGGCGGAGTTACCCCAGCGATTAAACACGAACCGTGCAATTAAAAAAATGATGAAGCAAAATAAATGTAAAGGGTGTTTTCTTTCATAGTAATTTTTAAGGCTGAGGGTACACAGGGAAAAGTTTAAGCAAAAGAAAGCAATCTGTAGGCCCCTGTAAGGAAATAATTACAATTCATTCCTAAAAGCCCACATATTTTTGCACAAGTTTGGGCTGAACAGAATAGCAGTTTCACTCTTCAGCAATATTCTTCATACAGAGCCCTCCTCTGTTCTGCCCTTTCTGTTTTTAGTCATATTCTTTCTATACGAAAGGCATCCATTAGCTTTAAGGCAGGAAGATCTTCTCCTTTACTCTGAGCTTTGAAGCACTTTGTTAAAATTCATACTTACAATGAATCTTCTGTACAGGTGGAAGGAAGTAGGGAATTGGCCCCAAAATTCAGGCTCTCAGTCCAGTTAGTATCCATCCTTACTCTTTCACGCTTCGATCCATAGATCTTGTAATCTATTATTATATGACCTTACAATATAATTTCAGAGCAGCTCCTTGAAATGTGGCTCACATCCGCGTCTGGGTCTTTCCTTAAACATAACTGACAGTGCAGGTTGTTCCTTTGCATTGACTTCCTGTGTTGGATGTTTAGTAGGGCTGTGTGCAACAGAACTGTTCCATTTCGCCTTGAATTTCGAGGTTTCAATGGAACAGCATTTTGTATCGAATTTCATTTTGATTCAAAACAGCTGTTCCATTTGCTTCGTTGAAACAGTCAGGCTATTTGACTCTGTTTTGACGTTTTGCTAGATCTGCCAGGGAAGGGAAGTCAGCCCAGCTGGGCTGACTTCCATCCCCAGTGCTATGGTCGAAACATTTCAACTTTCAAAACATTTTGACTAGCCTCATTTTGTTTCGAGACTGTTTCAAAGCTCTTTGTTTCATTTCAATTTTGCTGTTTCAATCTTGAAATGAGTCGAAACAGTGTCAAAATGAAATGGCTAGTGAAACTTCGCACAGCCCTAATTTTTAGCTCATTATTTCACTGAGTTAATTTTCTGGCACATGGTTTAATCTGCTTCAGACAGCTGGTAATCACAAGTTGTAGCATCTTGGAAAGCTCCAGCTCCCATTGCTTCTGCTCTTGGACCTGACTTTGGACATGATTATGCTATTGGTGAACCATCTGGTTTTATGCAATTCATTATTTTCCCATCTTAGGGCTCTGCTGGATTTTCCCTTGCTAGCACATCTACTTGCAACATACTTACATCTGAGGCAACTGTGCTTTTACTAAGGGCCACTAGGCTTTGAGAAGGAGACACAAGGACTGAATGCCATCAGACGGTGCAAAGCTTTGTCAGAGATATCAACCTTGCTTCAGTCTAAGCTTGCTTCTCAAATATAATTACATCATGTGAGTGAAGGCCAGGCCTGTTCTCTGCTGGAGCCCAGATTTCCTGACTCCCGAAGTCATGATGTTTATTAGGATTAATTATGGAGTGTGAATCCTTTTCACCGTGTTGGATCAACAAGATTTTGTTAAGTTCAAGGGACTTTACTTTTATATTCATTCCACACAGAGACACTCCTCATCAGAGATACCCAGGGACAATGGCAAACAAATATCATGGAGAAAGCACTTGGGCTGCATCAAGCCTGAGGGCCCTAACTGATGACATGTCTCCATATACACCGCACCATGTAATTACCAGGAGATTATTAATCGGATAACTTTTTCAGTGTTGACCAAGTTTTAAGGAAAAAACACTTTTTCAGGCAATTTGTCCTTAGAAAGGTGCTAATAAATAGTTTTCAAATAATTTGTCTAGCAACAACTGAGAAAAGTAAAAGAAAAACCCCAGAACTGATGTAGGCACCCATTTTCAGTAGTAGCTGAAGACACAATTTGAAATAATGATGTTAACATTGGATTTTAAATGTTTTCTTCTAGGGGAAGCAGTAAATGAATGACGATGCCAGCAGGGCTGATGCCATTCCATTGCCTGGTTCTTCTCTTAGCTCTTCAGCTCCTTCCAGCTGAACTTCAGATTAATTCAGGGGTGAGTTAACTAACAGGAAATGCTATAACTGGAGACATCAAGGCCCCATTTCTAGGCAAGCAAATGCTCTGCACCTTCTTGGCCTCTCTGACTTCACAGGGCCTCCAAGAAGGCGGAGAAATCCACAGGGTCAGGACCCAGGGTCCTAAAAATAACTCAGTAAGGAAAATAAATAGAGATTTACTGTTCCATTTTTACATTTGGAATTGTTGAAAACTAAATAGTTGTCTCCTCTGACACACCACCACATATCAGGCTGATCACTTTGGCTGGGAAAGGATTTGGGTATGGAAAACTCCTCTCAAGCATGAAACAGCATTACTATTTTGGGGCCTTAAAAAACGAGTTATCCCCTTGCCAGGCCTTTATGTCCCAGAGCTTTGTTATATTCTCCAGCATAGCTGTGCCAGGCACCAATGCTGAGGAAGGTTGCAAGAAAGACCTCAAGGAAGAGCTGTATACAAGTGACTATGGTCTGTGTGGTCTCTTTGAAGTTGGGGAGGTAAGAGAATTTTTTTCAGGCCCTCTGTAGCACTAGTGGAAATATGAAGTGTATTTTTCAGTAAGTTTTCATACCATCAGATAGCTCTGGACATTTTCTGGTTTCAGTCCACTATCCCAAAGCAAGAGCAGGTTTGGAGACGGTGTGCAAAGGGCCAGATTACTGAAGCCCTTACTTGGCTCTGGAGACCGGTTCAGTTTCCTCTTCTCCTGGTTTGGGGAAGTGGGAAGGGGGTCTTTGCTCAAAGAGCAAAGTGGTTGGAGGGGAGTGGAAGTTGGAGAGGGGCAGAAATGGAAAAGACAGCTGGCCAGCACACAAGGCGTCTTTACCAGGATTACTGGGGCAGCGTTCTCCCTTGATATGGGCAGTCAGCAACAGCATTGCCATGCGTTTCCTCTGCCTCATGGCTGTGCTTTCAGAAGTGAGGTCTGTGAGCTGCATCTCCATCATCCTCTTTCTCCTCCACTGCCCCTGCAATGGCGTGTTGGCTGTTATCCTGGAGAGAAGAGATACCTACTAGAGCTGCAATAGTGTCATACAACAAGTGGGCTTAAAATAAGATAGTGTTGAAATTTAGCATGTACAAAGTGGGAGTGGGGGAGGGGAGGGAAAGACCACTGAGCAAGGCCTGGTGGGCCATTAGCTCCATAACTTGGTCAAGGAAGGACTGGTTCTTCTCCAAATGCACTGGCTGGTTCGCGTTCGGAGGGTCCTACAGTGGTGAGCCTTCCCCTACTTCCCTGGGAAATCTCTTCCACCATCTCAAGCAACTCGACTCACTATCAGGAGGCTTTTCTTGATGTTTTTATTTCAACTTAAATTTTCCCCTCTTCCTAACTGTTTTTCAGGTTATCAATAAGGAAGCAAAGAACCAAAGTCAAGCAGGTACAGTGTAATAATTATGCCCCTTCTTAACCCTTTCCCAAATATCAAACCTACACCGAAATAAGCACGGAGCTTATGAGAACCATCTAACCAGCTCGTCAAGGTGTTCAATGGCAGTCAAACAAGATTGTCATAGAAATCACTAGATCTAAAATGAGAGAGTGTGGGAAGGGTGAGAAGAGCAGGCTTTTCCTGCATTGTTCCAGTAGGTCTATTTTAGCTGGATGGGTAATGCTGAGAGAGAGACAATGTTGCACTATGGAGCTAATTATGGCTTCCAGAGTTTAAAATGTGAACATTTTTTTGGTACGACCAGAAGAAAATCCCTGTTGGCTGAAAACTCTCATTCCTGAGTTACTCTTTTTCCAGAGACATGGTGCTTATTTTGTTCTGCAGCAAAACAAGCCCCATCTAATCACGTGTGACAGTGTTAGCATTTTCTGGTGAGGTCAGTGAGCACCTTCAGGGAAGGAGACTGTTCCCTTCCCCTTCCCTGCCCAGACATCTCATTTCCGATCCCTTAAAGATCTTCACGAAAAAGCAAAATATATTATGAATTTGAAATCTTTTGCCACACTGGAAAGCTATCTGACTGTGTCTGGTGATGGTATTCAGATAGCGATGATACCATCCAGAGTTATTGGGCATTGGGGCAAACACATGACTTTACCATATGGATCAAGATATACTGCCAGGCCTCTGTAGCCCTCAGTCTTTGCCTGTTGTTTTCTAGGGGTATGTACCAGTGACTGTGGAGTTAGTGGTGCCATTTGCTCTGAACCATGCAGTCATCTCTTTCGTGGGGAGAGGCTCTTTATGTGCCAGGATGGAAAGTGGCAGAAAACCACAGATTCCTGTGCAAACCTGGATGTCCAGTCACTCTTTCAGGTAATGTACCTGCCACCCTTCCGCTCTGCTCCTGGCTTACAACTGCTCTCAAGAGGCCCTTGTCTAGACTTCTCTTTCCAAAACTCATGCAACCAGAATGCGTGATTTTAGCTTCAAAGCCAACCAGGACACTTTTATTTTTGATAATTTGAACTCCTTGTAGCCTTAGAGGCATATTCTGCTCCTATATATGTTGCACCAACCTCTTGGAAATAAGAGACCAAGCAAAATTCTCTTCCCACAAAGTGGCGTATAACTGCAATTTCATAGCATCTGACAAAGTAGGCTGCTGCCTCTTCCCCAGTGCATCTCTATGGTGGTACCTGTTACCAATAGGATTTCTTTTTGCCACCGCCCCCGAGGATTGACATGGCATCTAGTGCAATGTGGTATCAAGTGAACTTTAATAGTAACCCCTAGTCAATATTACAGGGTTCTTCCCCATAATATGACCCGACAAGTGGCTCCTTAGACATTACAGCAGCGACCTTCGGGGGTACCAGGCCTCAGGTCCTCCACCGAGCATGTGAGATCTTAGTTTTTGGCTCCCTCCTGCTTGAGCAGGGACCCAGCAGCTGCAGCCTTGTTCTCCCAGGGTCACAGCGTGCTACACACACACGTTCCTTTGTTTGACCATTACTTTTATGACTTTTTCATCCCAAATTGTCCAATCCCCTGGCACTGTGCCAAGCATGCCTTACATGGAAACGGTTGCTCCTTGCTCACCCAGCACACCAGTCACATTTCCCAGAGCCGCAGAAGGCACAGTGCTCAATTTTGGTGCTTAGCTCTGGGGAGGCTTCGACTATGGCTAAAAAGCTTTAGCATTACTCCGTTCGCCCGCTACAGTACCCTGTCCTGCTTTCTACCTTCAGACTGACATGGCTACCTCTTTCAATTCCTATTGTTCAACTCCTAAATATCCCAACCACCCACCACCCAAACAGATCTTAAAACATATCAAAGGGCCATATCAATTCTAAAGTAATCTCCTGACACACGCGCCCCCCCGGCAAGAATCACTGTTTCTTTCTGATCCTATTGCAGGTCCAAGGTGACCTTCCTTTCCCCATGGTCCTCCTGCAGTTGTTAATTGTATTCTTCCTGCATCTGGGGATCCCTTTTTCTGCTTTGTTGTCTTTCCTGAGTCTTGACCGAAGGGGAATGGTGGATGGCTATGCCACTAATAAGCCTTTGTTCTCTGAGCACTGTATCCAAATATTTGATATCCTTTCATGCTTCTTCTCTTTTCCCCCTTGTTATGGATATTGCGACATCCCCTGGGAGCCCCAGTCGTAGATCAGGGTCCTGTAGATCAGCTGTAAAATAACAGAACAGAAAAACAGTCCCTGTCCAAAGGGGCTTACAATCTAATGGCTTGTCTACACAGGGGCTCTCTGGAAAGTCTTCTCAGTCTTCTCGTCCCCAGGCTGAGCAGTCCCAAATCCCTTAGTCTTTTCTCATAAGGTTTGTCCCCCAGGTCCTTAATCATTCTTGTGGCCCTTCTCTGGTCCCTTGCAAGATTCTCCATGTCTTTTTTGAAGTGTGGCACCTAGACTTGGACACAGTACTGTACTCTAGCTGGGGTATCACCAACACCAAGTAGAGGGGAAGTATCACTTCCTTAGGCCTGCTCTGCTCACGACGCATTGACTAATGCATCCCGGTATGCTATTAGCTCTAACTACAGTGTCGCACTAACAGCTCAATGTCATGCTGTGATCAGCCATAACCCTGAGGTCCCTTTCAGCCATTGTGCTGGCTAGGACATCTCCTTTTAACCTATATTCATGTCACTGCTTACTTCTTCCCAGATGAAGCACTCAGCATTTATCCATATTGAACTGCATCCGGTTCTGTTCTGCTCCACTTTCCAGCTTGTCCATGTCTACTTGGATCATTATGTTATCCCCTAACATTACTGCTTTTCCCTATAACTTAGTATTGTCCACTAACTTGGCCAGCATGCTTTCCACATCCTCATCTAAATTGTTGATAAAGATGTTGAACAGCATGGGCCAAGAACCAAACCCTGCGGGACACCACTGGCCACCTCCTACCAAGACCGTACAGACCCATACACCAGCACTCTCTGGGTTCAGTCCCTTAGCTTCTTTCCAGCCCACCTGACTGTAGACTCTGCAGCCGATGATGGGTGACCCCAAGGAAACATGTTGGTTTAGGAGGCACCGGTTTCTTGTGTGCACTAGTTATTATAATGACAATATTAATTACATTAACTCTCCCCTGTCTCCAAAACACTGACTCTCCCCAGTATCTAAAATATCAATTTATACATAATAATAATAATGTTAAATATCAACTTATACAAAATAATAATAATAATAATGATGATTATTATTATTATTATTATTATTATTAAACTCAGGCACCTACTCAGCTCTGTGGACCTCACTGGGGGTGTGTTAGCGTAAACTCTTAGCAATCTAATAAGCTACACCAGAGCACTCAGTTTTTGGTTTTGTGCCTTATCATGTTCAAGACACCCCAAAAGTCCAGCAGCCTGCAACCCATCCTCAGTGTAGCACTAGCACTGAACCCCATGTGACCAACTTCAGTGTGATGCTACAGCTCATAAAGCAAGCAAAATGCTGGCTTGCATCTATAGATGCTTCACGAGCAAATCCGGGGACATCATTCTCCTGTTGTACTTGGCCCTAGTGAGGCCACAGCTGGAGTACTACATCTAGTTTTGGGCTCCACAATTCAAAAAGGATGTGGAGAAGCTTGAGAGTGCAGAGGAGAGCCACGCACATGATCAGAGGCCAGGAAAACAGACCTTATGAAGAGAAGCTGAGAGTCATGGGACTCTTCAGCCTGGAAAAGCGCAGGGTCAGGGGTGATCTGGTGGCCACCTGTAAGTTTATCATGGGCGTTCACCAGGATATGGGGGAATGTCTGTTCACCCCAATGGATGACAAGGTCGAATGGTCACAAACTTCTTCATGACCGTTTCAGCCTGGGCATAAGGAAGAATTTCTTTACTGTCCAGGCCCCCAAGGTCTGGAATAAACTGCCACCAGTAGTAATTCAAGCACCTACCTTGAACGCCTTCAAGAGACATTTGGATGTCTATCTTGCTGGGATCCTATGACTGCAGTTGACTTCCTGCCCCTGGGGCAGGGGGCTGGACTCGATGATCTTCTGAGGTCTCTTCCAGCCCTAATGTCTATGAAATCTATGAACTCATCTAATTATACTTTTATAATTTATACTGCAATTATACTTGCATTATACTTTTTCCCTAGAGGATCTCTGCAGACAGATCTGTCAATACTGCCGGAGGATACAGTGGAGGGAGAGAAAGCACAATGAATATGAATCCTGGATTTGGGATAAAACTTCACAGCGCTGCCTCACACAGAAACAGGAGCTGCCTGGCTGACTTTTCATGCATAGTCCCAGATATCCTCTCCTCCCCAGCCATTCCAGGAAACATTGTGAACATAGTGATGCTGCTAAAGAACATTTCCCTGAAGCTATCTGAGGTTGTGAACAGAGCAAAAATGCAGGTATTTCTTTATAAGCTTAAGAAGTCAAAGTGTGTATCACCAGTCGTAACGGGTGTCATAACTGTATCTTTTGGATGCACCACCAGATAGAAGGGATTCTAGCTGCCAGCTTCCTTCAAATGCTTCTCAGAGAGAAATTACGATTGCAGTTCATTTGCTGCAGAAGTGATGCAGCCTTCTCATGGGGTTGCAGGCACTCTGGAGGGTAGGAGTAGAATTTAAAAGGATCGTGACAAGTTGGAGAACTGGACTATAGACAACAAAATGCAATTCAGCAAAGACAGATGTAGTGTACTGCATGCAAGGAAGAAAAAAGTAATAGCACAAATACTGAATTGGGGCCAACTTTTTTGGTTGACTTAGCACAAAGCAAACTTTGTACCATCGCCAGGTGCCAGTCTGATCCCCTTCCCCTACCCAATCTGTAGCTCTGTTTTCTCCTCCCTGCCCAATCTGCCACTGTGTTCCCTGTTTCCCTCCTCAGTCTGTCATTGCACCACATACCAAGCCTGCCCTTGGTGCAAGTTGGTCACCCCTGGGCTAGGCAGTACAGCAATATGATACCGCCACAAAAAAAAACCATGCAATTTTCAACTGCATTAACAAGAACAAGACTGGCAGCATGATGGTACTGGGCTACTAGATGCTGACTAGGACCCACCTGGCTTATTGTGTAATATCCTTAGTTCCACTTTTTAGGAAGGACATAGAAAAAGCTGGAGAGGGGATCCAGAGGCAAGCAAAAATGATAATAAAGGGGTCAGGCTATAAGTCACATGAGGAAAGCTGAAGAGAACAAGGTATGCTTAGTTTGGAGAAAAGGAGGTTAAGAAGGAACATGGTAGCTGTTTTCAAATATTAGGGCCTTGCTGTACCTTGTGCTGTGAGACGCACACGTGTTGACGGGTGCTAGTGCTAGCTTAAGTTAGTACTGGGCACCGCACTTCAAAGGGATGTGGCCATCCTGGAGAGGGTTCAGAGGAGGCCACCTGCTTGGTGAGAGGACAGCAGGACAGGCCGTACGAGGAGAGACTGAGGGACCTGAACCTGTTCAGCCTCAGCAAGAGGAGGCTGAGGGGGGACCTGGTGGCTGCCTACAAGCTCATCAGGGGGGCTCAGCAGCAAATAGGCAGAGCCCTTTTCTCCCCAGCACCACCTGGGGTGACAAGGAACAATGGTAATAAGTTGATGGAGAATAGGTTCAGGTTAGAGATCAGAAGGCAATATTTTACAGTTAGGGTGGCCAAAATCTGAAGCCATCTTCCCAGGGACTTCCCAAGGTCCTACATTGGGCAAATTCAAGAGGAGGTTGGACGATCACCTGTCTGGGGTCTTGTGAACCCAGGATTCATTCCTGCCTGTGCCAGGGGCTCAGGCTAGATGATCTGTTCAGGTCCCTCCTGACCCTAGCTACTATGAAACACATTACACCTAGGGACTTACTGTCACTGAAGCTGCTGAGCCCAAGAATGTAACAGAAACTAGAAAGAATGGGACATTTTCCTGGAGAACAGGAAT
>JAGPOW010003642.1:1236338-1249425 GCA_030014935.1 Caiman crocodilus | reverse complement strand
TTAATTCATTTACCACTGTTTGGGCATAATGACTTATTTTCGCTTGAGCGTATTTTCTAAAAGACTTCAGACCTTGCTCTGAAAACATGGAGAATGCACTGTTTTTCTTGGAGGGTCGGTGCCTGCATTAGCTTAGGACTGTTTATTCTTATTTTAATCTAATGGAGGAAATTACCAGAAGTTTCTCTGGGGAGACTACAGAACTGGAAGGAATAGTGTGGAATTTGGAATACCATTTACCTCCAGATTTCAAAGAGTTTCAGACCAGAGAAGAGCATTTGATCACCTAGTGTGACCCTCTGTATACCACAGGCCATTACATTTCATTTAGCTAGCTCAGTCCTCAGCAGGTACAACTTTTGTGGGTCACTGGCGGAAAAGAACTAGACTCAATGGTTTAAGCCAATCTGTGGTATGATCATTCCATTACTTCCTTCCATGCTTATGAGTAAATTAAATACTGGACCTTCATTTAGCTAGAGGAGAGGAACTGATTTTGGAACCCCAAATTGGTAGAAACATAGGTGCAAACAATTAGGATTTGAGACCCCCCCCCTCCATCTTTCCTCTAAGGAGCTTGGGAGCAGTACAGCTACATCACCAGCACTGGGAAGGTCTCAAGCATGACCAATGACCACAGAGTGGCCACATGCCTAAGACACTGCTTTCTCTTTAGCGCTGCGCTTTCAGGCGAGTGCCAGGAAGTTGTCCCCTACAGAACATACACCTTTAAAGGAGCTCAAAGCAGCGGAAAGAGGATCTCTTTTTAAGAGGTCTAGAGGTCATCTAGAGAAATGAGCAGTCGCTATTCAAAGTGTAGTCTGAAGTGGTGTAATTAGACACAAGACCGATGTGTGTAAAAACAATTGGACTTCTCTAAGGCACCTAGCCTTGAGGACTGCAACCAGCATCATGGCACCTTTTGGTACGTCCCAAGCCCAGTGTTTGTACTGCATTCATTTCCTCTGGTCCATGGTATAACATACTGCCATGTGGCCTTGCTTTGTGCTTGCTGAATTACTCATCCTGGCATCCATTTCTGAATGAAGTGGAGAATATATCATAAGAGCAGTTTGTATGATATTTGCATTGTATGTGCAGGTGATGTTAGCCTCCTGCGCATGTGTGTGAACGTGTGTGTGGGCTAACACCTCTTGCACACCAAACATTTAGCCTTACTATATGAATTGGCTGGAAACTCACTGTGAAGTTATTTTTATATGCTGGCTTGGCTAATATATGTACATGTGTATAACAAACTGTCAGTCATGATATTAATTCCACATTTATGTGAAATAAGATGTTTTATATTGCATCTATTATGCATTGTAATTTTCTGCCTCTGGCATGCTGCCATTCACAGTCATATCAATGGTGTGATGTACTGTGAAAGTGAAGTGAAAGGATTTCCCTCCTATGTACCTGACTTTGGCTCCCACCGTGACGATAATAAACTTCTGCCTTCTGCAAAAGAAGGGGAAAAAAATTCTTGGGAATTACCTACTTTCCCCAGAAGAGCTGTGAGCTCATAAATATGCTTCCTCTTATAAACTTCCCCCTGTCTTGCTCTTAGATGTATTTAATGGAGGGGGGAAATGCTGGTTGAGCGGAAGATTAAAATGATTAAGAACATAAGAAGTCCTCTACTGGGCCAGACCAGTGGCCCATTCAGTCCACACCTGTCTCCAGTAGTGGCAAATAGTAAATGGGAGAGTGTGTATACAGAAGATGTCTAGCGTAATTTGTCCCCTGCCATACCCTTCCTGACCATCCACCATCATTGATTTAGGAGTGTCAGTGGATACATCCCTGACTGTTCTGTTTAATAGCTCTCAATGGACCCGTCCTCCATGAACAGGTCGAATCCCTTTTTGAACCAGGTTAAGGGATCTGCCTCTAAAACATCCTGTGGCAAACAGTTTCTTCTACTCTCTGCTCTGATTTGACTCCTCTTTTCCTCCTTTGCCGCACTATTCCCGTAAGTAGATTTGCCAGCCAAATTGCAATGCTGGGGAAGTTACTGGAGCAAATTATAAAACAATCATTTGCCAGATAACTGGAGGGCTAAGGGATAATCACTGACATCCAACATGTATTTGCTAAGAATAGTTCATGCCAAATCAACTTGATTTTTTTCTTTGACAGGGTAACCAGTTAAGTGTAGGAAAGGAATGAAGTAGACATAATATACGTGAACTTTTGGAAAGTTTTGGATACAGCCCCACAGTACATTCAAATCAGTAAACTGGAGGAATGTGGGGCAGATAAAAAGTACTGCTAGGTTGATTAATAATTAGCTCAGTGTACACAAGCAGAGGAACTGTAAATGGCTCCATGGCAGAATGGCAGGAGGTTTTGAGAAGGGTTTCCCAGGGGTCTCTTTGAGGTTCAATGTTGTTTAGCATCTACTAACCATGCGAATGCAGGAACAGACATTTTTCTGCTCAGGACTACAGCTAACACAAAAATGAAAGGTAGCCATAAACAAGAGGGGGGTAACTGCTCTCCCTTGCCGTAGAGCACAGGACACAAACCCTTTAAAAAGTCATGTCAGAGCAGTAGGACAATGAAAGAAGCTGGTTAGGGAAGATGTAGATTCTCCATCGTTGGATGTTTTCATAGATTCGTAGATGTTAGGGTCGGAAGGAACCTCATTAGATCATTGAGTCCACCCCCTGCCCTGGGCATGAAAGAACGCTGGGCTCAGACGACCCCAGCCAGGTCCTTGTCCAGTTTCCTCTTGAAGACCCCCAGAGCACCCCCCCACCTTGGAAGCCCGTTCCAGATTCTGGCAACCCTTACTGTGAAAAAGTTTTTTCTAATGTCCAACCTAAATCTACTGTCTGTCAATTTGTGGCCATTGTTCCTTGTTACTCCAGGGGATGCCCTAGTAAATAGAGCATCTCCTATTCCCTGCTGCCCTCCCCTGATGAATTTAAAGGCAGCCACAAGATCACCTCTCAGCTTTCTCTTGCGGAGGCTGAACAGATCTAGGTCCCTCAGTCTCTCCTCGGAGGGCCTTGCCTGCAGGCCCCTAAACATATGAGTGGCCTCCTCTGGATCCTCTTAAGATTCTCCGAGTCCCTCTTGAAGTGCAGCGTCCAAAACTGGACGTGGTACTCCAACTGCGGCCTGACCAGTGCCACATAGAGGGGAAGTACCACCTCCCTGGGTCTGTTCGTCATGCATAAGGTAATGCATGATGAAGTACAATTAGTCTTGTTGACCGCTTCATCACAGTGACAACTCATGTTCATCTTGGAGTCAGCTATGACTCCAAGATCCCTTTCGGATGCTGAGACGGTCATCCCCCAGCCTGGAAGTGTTCTGGTGGTTCTTTTTGCCCAGGTGCAGCACTTTGCACTTGTCTTTGTTGAACTGCAACCCATTTTTCAAACCTCTGCAGACTCACCTGGATCCATTCCTTACCCTCTGCTGTATTAACTTTGCCCCATAATTTGGTATTATCTGTGAACTTGGACAGGGTGCTCTCCACACCTTCATCCAAGTCACTGATGAAGACATTGAATAGCACCAGTCCCAGAACTAAGCCTTGCAGGACTCCACCGCCCACGTTTCCAGGTCGATATCAACCTATCTGCCACCCCTCTCTGGGTGCAACCCCTAAGCCAATTTGCACCCACCTGACCATGTAATCATCTACATCACAGCCTGTCAGTTTATTTATGAGAACAGAATGAGATACTATATTGAAGGCCTTCTTAAAGTCTAGGTAGATGACATCTACCTCGACTCCTGCGTCTAAGCATTTTGTGAGCTGGTCATAAAAAGAAACAAGGTTAGTCAGGCAGGATCTACCTGCAATGAACCCATGCTGATTTCCTTTCAGTATTATTTCACTTGCTGGGCTCCTGCAAATGTGTGACCCTTAATGATTTTTTCCAGTTTTCCCAAGGATAGAGGTGAGACTAACTTGCCTATGGTTTCCCAGTTCCTCCCTCCTCCCCTTGTTAAAAATAGGGACTCCACTGGCCCTTTTCCAGTCCTCTGGGACCTGATCAGAGCACCATGAGTGCTCAAACAGCCATGCCAGCAGCTCTACTATGACACTGGCCAAATCTGCCAGCACCCTTGGATGAAGATCATTCGGGCCTGCTAGTTTGAACACATCCAGCCTATTTCAAGAATAGGTTGTGGTTGAGCATTGTGTGGGCTTGTTTAGGAACAGGGGGCCCTGTATTTTTTACAGAGGCTTGGACTAGGGGACCCCTGAGGTCTCTTCCAGCCTTATAATTCTGTTTGCAAATTCTCCGCCGATTCGGTCTGTCTGTCTGATGTCTGAACTGAGAGCCAGTTTCTTGAGCAGTCTAACCTGTAACTCCTAGGATAGCTGGCCTCCTGGCACAACCAAGTGTGAAGTACCTAGTCCGTCAGCACCCCAAACTGTCCCAAATCCTGAAGCTGTTCTCTCAGGACTTGTGGCATCGAAAGCTGATCATTGAAAATGGCACTCAAACTTAATAACTTCTTCGGACAATATTAACCTTTCTCTGATTTTCCTTGGTTTCTCCATTGGAAAGAAAATAGATTTAGTGATACCCATCCCTGGGTTAAGCAATTTGAACTCCAGAAGGTAGTAAGCAACTATCTTAATGAACAGGAGGCTGTATTATCTCTCTAATGTATGCTTTCCCATCGTATATCTCATGTTTTCTCCCGGTTAGGACTTATCTTTTCATGTTGCTGTTCTTTGTTCATTTAATGATCAAGAAGCAACTATCAGAATTGTAATACGCCACGTACATCTGCCCTGGCTCCGGGGGCT
Source organism: Caiman crocodilus (assembly GCA_030014935.1). Taxonomy (NCBI): domain Eukaryota; kingdom Metazoa; phylum Chordata; order Crocodylia; family Alligatoridae; genus Caiman; species Caiman crocodilus. The sequence goes on along the minus strand of JAGPOW010003642.1, from coordinate 1,244,639 downwards.
GTCAGTTGTCCTCAGTTCTGGAATTCCTTCCTTCCTCCCATCTCTCCGCGTACACGAATGGAGTCTTTTCACTTCAGGTACATGTCACAAGGAGCTCAATGAAATTCATGTAATCTCTTTAAAAAAAAAAAAAAAAGAAAGAGGAAAAAAAACTCAAACCAAAACAAGCTCTTTCTGTGCTAAATATAACAATTGCTCTTCTGCAAAAGACCATTGCATTCAGTTTGTATTTCATGAGAAACTGTCAGTGGCTTCTCTCGTCTTGTCATTTCTAGCTTTGGGGTGAGGGGTGACAGGATGAGGCCAAATGTAAAGAGCAACTCGAGTCCTCCTCCTCCCCTTGTGTGGGGTTGCGTTTATTCTTCAAGCACACCCTGAGAACTGCTGCTTGATGAGAGCACTCAGGGGTTGAAGCAAGGCCCGAAATGAGCTTATTTTCTTGCAGTATGGTCACCCAGGATCATATGCTCAACTCTCAGAAACATCTGAACACTGTCGAAATCTGTAATGATTCATACAGGGCGATCTGACCTTAATGTTTTAATGCTCTGTCCAGTGGTCTAAATAATTGATGGAGGAAAAAACATTAGAGAAATAGAACAGCAACAGATGTTTTTATTAATATTAGAAAAAACCTTTTAGGATTATTTTTCCACGCCATGGGGCAATCATCACTTGCTGAGAGAAACCTTGTAATCCTTCAAGTTTTTAAAAGCTTTCATTAGTTCTTGCATCATAGATAATATACGGGATTATTTTTAAGCTTTCTGATTTACAAAGGATGGACCCAGCATGTGATCTGCCAGTCTGTAATCCTCTGCTCCTACGAGCCTTACTAGCACCTGTCTTCAATCATTAATACCATATCTTCTTGCATATACCTGCACCTTTCCCCACCCCCACCAAAAAAAAAACAGCTGGGGAAAATTGGGGCAAGCACAATATGTGAGGAAAAGAGACCTCCACAGGTATGGAAATTTGGCAGGAGCTGAGGCAATTAATGACAATTAATGCTAACACTTCTCCCTCCCCTTCCCCATTCCACCGACACATTTCTGGACCCCTCCACAACTGTGTGCTGGACCAGGCTGGCATCATGGGTTGGTATGAAACCAAACTTGGCACACTGTGTTCAACCTGGTACACAGCCCTAGACCTGGTGTGCCAGCCATGCATTGGCTCCAGAGCCAGGTACGAGGTTGGACCTGGTGCAGTGAATCTGGGCCCATGCACCGGGTCAGGAGCTGTGCGCTGCCCAAGATTTGAAATGTGGTCCAAACCTTGGCACACCGGATCCAACCCAGCATGTGGCAGCAACTTCAGGGGCAGGCTTGACTTCCTCGCTGCTGGCACTCGCCTCAATGGAAGATGTTTTTATCCTTCAGGCTCCCCTTCAAAATCCCAGTGCGTACTATATACAGGGCCATGCTGTATGTGACAAATTATGATATGTATGCTTGGGAGGATCTTATTTTTTTCTCCGAAAATGTCACTGGTTCTTCAGCAAGCTGATTGGGGAGGGGACAAGAGGGCTGGCTGCTTAAAATAATTAAATTCCATGCCTTGAAGTCTAGGATTCACAGCAGCACCACACGAGGGAGGAACAACGCAGCACACAGAGCTGTTTGTCTAAGTCAGGGAAGGGAGAAAAAAACATATTTCTCTAAGTTCACAGTGTGGTTTTATTTTCCCTTTGGTTTCTATCTTTGAGACCGTTTATTTATGGATTTAGAAAGTTTGCTGTAATCTGGACTTGGAAACCGAGTGTGTGTGTGTGTGTGTGTGTGTCTCCACACAAGAATGTGTGTGCCTTTATGTACAATTTGAATAGTTGAACTATGTATGTATGAAGTATACATACTCTTCTTTTACAGCCATTTTCAGTCTACTTTTGCTTACATGGGGCATTGTGAAGTCCACAAGACGTCCCATCACTTGTAGTGGGACCTCTCTCACAAGAAGGCATTATACAATTTGCATAAATGGGTCAAAATCTGACCTTTTGAAAAGTATCTAATTCAAAGCTGGGGTTCAAAGGGAAAGGAAATGTTGGTATTTAGGAAGCACGCTGGTTCCTCCTTGCCCTCTTTTGCTGGTGTCACTGCCTCTACGCCCATGTGATACAGCTGGTCACTTGATTTGGTGGGCAATATCTGAAATGTAAAATGTTGATTGTTTTAAACAGAGATAGTGTAGATAGCACAACAGCAGCAAAGCAGGATCTACCCAAACAGGGCAACACTACACTGAAGACTTCATTGTGAATTTTTGATGATGTGGAAGTCCCATCATCAATGCCTTTTTTTATACATATTTATGTTGACATAGATATTTCCTCCATGGGGAAAAACATTTGTGTGTGCCTAAGGGAAATCCTTAGCTATTGTAAACCGCTCCATTCAGGTCAATAGAGAAGTTACAGTTTATGCTGTGAGTCTACTGCATAGCGTCTGTAAAAACCTTACTCCTGAATTTAAAAAGAAAGAATTTTTGTCAAGAATTAAGACCGACGTGCTTATATTAGTGGAAGTAATGGAGGAATGCAAGTGATGTTTAAGGACAGTTTAAATTAACAAGTGCACGGTGATTTATACAACACAAGGGCACGTCTACATGTGCCTATTAATGCGCTTGAATAAACTCAGGAGCTTATTGCTCCTGAGCAATACTCAGCAAGATACTACTTGTATTTACATGTATAATCCTGCTGCAGAGTATATTAGTTTACTGCAGCCTAATATGGGCATATATGTAGACGTGAGCCATTTACTTTGCAGGTAATTAGTCAACTGTGCAGTAAACGTCTCATGTAGATGTTCCCTCTGTCCCGAAAAATGTTTGGAGGATTAAACAATTAGGATTTTAGTAGCAGGCAGGAAGCAAAGCAGAAAATCCACTTCAGTAACTGGAAGAGAGAGTGGAGAAAGCAGAGGAATGGGTATCACTTTTTTTGGACAGCAGTCCTAGCCACGGATAAAGGTAAGGAGGCCAAAGATAAATGACTTTCTTAACCCACTCTTCAGCCCCTCAGGCTTAGATGTGAGGAAGGGCATTTGGTTCCTAAAAGTGTGTCCAACCGCTCTTCCCAACTATCCAATTGATCCAATAAAAGGGTATCTCAAAACATTCTTGACTCTCCTACCAAGTTTATGAACCGGAAATGATCATGTGAGCGCTTGCTTACAGGGCTGTTGTATGGCTTCATTGTTCTAGGTGGGAAATGAATACATGTGATCCCACAGGTTGGTCAACCAGCAAACACCCTCTTTTCCTATACCAGGACGATGTAATTACATGATTAATTATATAATATGTATATTATATAAGTGTATGTATACATAATATATTATTGTAATATGTGTATTATATATTATATAATAATTATATAAGATGTATATTATACAATGTATAATATATCTAATATGTATTAGATATATAATGTAATTAATAATGACATCAAAGCATGTAAACAGTATCATTATTTGTGAACAATATCAAATGCTGTTCTGCTGGACCATCATATGTGGAACGGGCCAGTTCAATAGGAAACCTCCACTTGAAAGAATTCCAATGAATTTGGTGCAGCAAACCTAATAATTGAAAGTTAGTATTTTTCTTGTGTGCTGAAATCTCTCTGTTGAAGGTTTTACTAATTTATTTTTATTTTGTCTTATATTTACATTTATATGGGCATTTTCATCTCTGTTTTCTATCTGGCATTCCTCACCAGGATAAGTATACCAGAATTTGATTACTGCAGTAAGTTAGAGTGGATATGTAAAAAAAGGTTCACTCTGTATACCCTTTTGCATATCTTTGGTCTATTTTCTGAACCTAGTGCCATGATTTTGTAGGTATTTTTGTGGTTAGTCCTTGCTTTTCTTGTCTGGAAAGCCATCACTGAAAATCCAGCCACTTATACAGAGTTGCCTATGCTTGTTTTCTTAAAAACCTTTAATAAAGTGACTGGGTGTTTCAGGGACCCGTTGGAGAAAGAATATGGACTTGATCCTCACGAGTGAGTACAAGCTGACCTCAGCAGAGCTAGGCTGACTTACACGAGTCCTTAGCAATGCAGATGTTTGAAACATCATCACTTCCACACCACAGAGAGGACAGAAATCACCACTTATCATTCTGTGACGCCCTTTTAGCAGCTTTTCAATTCTGGTGACATGGCTGGTAGGGCTGTGCGAAATTTTCCTGGGTGTTTAGTTTTGAAGCTGTTTCAAGACCAAACAGTGAAACTGAAATGAAACAAAAGGCTTCAAAACAGTTTCAAGATGAAACTAGAGCATTTGAAACATTTTGAAAGTTTTTAAATGTTTCGAGTTTCAAAGCCGGGCTTGTTTGGCTTCAGCGCTGGTGTGGCAGTCTGCAGCCCCAAAGGGGTCTGGCACAACCCCACAGCCCTCCCGGGGAGGGGGGTGCGGATCTGTGTGCGGGATGACAGCAGACTGCCACTGCTTCCCGGCACGTGGCATGGATTGCGCCCAGCCAGCAGTGGCAGCCTGGTGTCATCTGCATGCAGATACAGGGGCTTGCATCCCTGGGAGGAATCCAGCACAGACCCACAGCCCTCCTGGGCCCCCAGATCTGCATGCAGGATGACAGGAGGCTGCTGCTGCTGCTGCCTGGGGCCAGTGACAGCAGCAATTTTCCCAGCACTGGGTGCAGGCTGTACCCGGTGCTGGTCCCAGGCTGCAGCAGAAGCCTCCTGTCATCCCATGCACAGACCCAGGGGCCCACACCCCTGGGAAGAGTTTGGCATAGCCCTGCAGCCCCCTAGATCTGTGTGCGGGAGGACAGGAGGCTGCTGCTGCCAGCAGGTGATACGATTTTTCCTCTCAACTGTTTGAGGTGCAGTTTCCCAGAAACCTCTCCACCTATCTCCTTGAAGCTTGGCAAGCTTCATGTCCTCAGAAGGGGCTACCATCCCTGCAACTGTCATTTAAATCAGGCAAGAAATGACAATATTCTAGGCATTTTTATGATTCTCTCAAGACATAGCAGTCATACATGGGCAACTAGTGCCAATTTAGTAGGGGGGCAGAGAGGGGAATGTGCCCGAACAGCAACCAGTTGGAAATCAGGGGGGACAATCTCACTGATGGGGGTTGGTCCCCCCGTGGCCGATCGCAAAGCAGCTGCAGTTCTCCCAGAAGCATTAGCAGGAGTGGCGCATCAGCACTCCCGCCTGCCCCCCCCCCCGTGCCTGTCACCTAAGTGGCAAGCCCGGCTGGTTGGGGGTGCACTGGCACTCTCAGAGGGTGCATATACACCCCTGTACATCCCCTACATGTCACCACTGGAGTCATGTAAATCAGCCTAGCTGCACTGAGGTCAGTTTGTACTCACTGATGAAGGTCAGGTCCATATTTGTTCTTTAACAGGTCAATGAGGCACCCAGTAACTTTCATAAAGGGTGTGCACAAGAGAACGTGTTCTTGAAGGCTATAGAGACGGGCACTTAAGCGCTCTATGAAATTCAGGTATAGGGAGTACATCAATTAAAGATGGATCCAGGGAAATTTTAGTGCACTAAATGGTTGCTAGAATAATGAAGTCTTTCATTTCTAGATTATTGCATTCTGGGAGATGAGAGTTTGGGGAGAAAGGCAATTCTGTTTCTTAAGGGCTCTCGTTCTCACATATTCTGAAGTGACACCAGGGGTTCTTAGCTGATTTTTATATCACATGGAGAATAACAATGTTTGAAATAACAGTTTGCAATCAGGTTTTACAGAAGGCAATTGTGCTAAATCCTCTCCTCAGCTTCTTCCACAACAGATCTATAAATCACGATAGATCCTTCAGGAGTTTTATTCTCTTTGGGCTGCTAAAAGATACTCTTGGTGCCTTGATGAAATGTCCCTTGTGACAATTGCTATTGCAAATTCTGTGCATCATTCAAAATGATCTGTGTAGTTGTTGGGCAAATTACTGTGGGATTTGTATTATATGTGCAGGTTACTTAAAACTATTATTGCCAGTGGCTGCTGTCCCAGCATTGTAACAATGGGTTGGTGAATGGGGCATGAGCGCTGGGTGCACCCCAGGGATAGCTGGACTGGAGCTGGGGATAGGATATCTCCTATCCCCTGCTGCCCCTCACCTGACACCCCATACTTTCCCTGCAGCGGGGAGAGCAAAGTGGCAGTGGCAGTGGTGCAGGACTGTGTGTATGAGGCTAGGAACAGATATTGTGTTTGTCCCTGGGCAACTTATGCCTGGTTTGTCCTGAAACAGAAATATTCTGGGATTGGTGTGTACACACATCAGCCTTCTAATCAGGGTTGAGTGAGTAGCTAAATATGCATTGATGCTTTTCTGCCACTGCTTCAGCGATGCAATCCTGGGATAGCTGTTCAGTCACACTTCGTGATGTCCCGGGATAAACTGATAAGCACTTCTTATCCTGTGAACCATTTTAGGATCGATCCTCCACGATCGACACGGACATCCAAACATCTATACTTTGTTCCAGGATAAAACAGGTCATCTCAGGACAAATGTCATGTCCATTGGTAGCCTGAATGAGGCTGCAGTGAGCAGCATTCTGGGAAATGTAGTTCTAAACTTTGAAAAAGTGGCACCAGGGGTTTGTAAGGGGACTCTGAAACAGAGATGTAATTGCTTGTGCGTGGTGCAGTCATTGATATGCTCGGAGAGAAGCCAATCCTCATAGTTTTCAGTGGTGAAAAAAGGAGGTGACACCTCCTCTGGTAGCAGAAACCTTGTGGCCATTGCTTCCGTGCTGTGTGCAACCACTATTGCCCTGACCTCCCTGCTTCTGGAGGCACTGGAGCTGCTGCAGGGAAGATGCAGTGTGCATGGGAGACAAAGGGATGGGACACTGCCCAGGTTGCAGTGCTGCCCAGTGACACCTCTGCTATTGCCTGCTTTATATGAACTAATTTTTGTGTTACTTTGGAAAGAGCAAGTTATTGAATTTGCCTTCATTATAATTGTGTAACGCTAACCGTAATCCCTAGCAAAGGATCCATATCAGCATTTCAGATGAACCTGAAATAGGCTGATTAAGTTGTAGTGATTTTATTATGCTACCAACTTAGAGTGATTTCATACTAATGTTAATGACCCTTGCATATGACACTCATCATCACTTGAACATGCAACACTTTTTCAAAATCAGAGAGCTAAGTACCTCATGGTTTTATTTCAGGTAGGTTTGAATCCATCACGGTTTGCAGCATGCATCCTGGTGGATCAGGCAAGCAAAGCACCCACTTTCCTTGCAACCGGTCACACACCAACTACAGAATCCTCGTTTATTGCAGTTAAAAATAATGAGCCATACTATTCGTTACTATATAATAATACTTAGCAATTATAGCAGATTGTGTTTTCCAAAGTGATCTAGACAGACGTTGAACCAGTTGATCCTTGATGGAGTTAGTATCCTTGATGGAGTCAACATCATTGACTTGCGTGGTGTTACAGTGGTTTAGATTCACCTCGGCTATCGTCAATCCTCATAACATTCCCATGATGTTGGCAAGTTTCACTGGCATGTTACAATTTAGGAGACCTGGTTTTAGGACTTGCCCAGTGTTATGATCCAGCAGAGATTGGAGTGAGAACTCAGGCAGTCTCACCTCCCAGCCCTTTCCTGAACCCTGTGAACTAGCGATTCCCCAAAGTTTGGGACTAATGGAACGTGGTCGACCCTCTGCTTTTCTTGGAGACTGTCGTGCATCCCTATCATCAAACTCTGAACTGAAAATGTCATAAAGGTGTGTGGGATCTCTTGTAAGCTGTGGGCAACCTAGCATGGTCTCGCAGATCCTCATTGGCGCATAGACCACAGTTTGAGCCTGACTGTGGAGGAGGCAGGGGGTGATGTGAAGCTCAGCAACGGAGCATAAGGAAGACAGTACCAATTTAAATCTGATGGTACAATGCCTATTATGAACTCATATATAAGTAGATGTTGTCAATGAGACAGCTCTAGCTCTTACATAGACTAGGATGTAATTCCTTGAGGCACAGGCCTTATCTTTCCATCTGTCTGCACACTACCAAGCTCCCAGTGGGTTAATAAAATGCCCAAACCTATCAGTGGCTGCTCTCAGTAAAAGCTGGCTTTTGATTCAGACAAAGTAACACTACTAACTGAAGATTTTTTTCAGGCTGATTTTGCTGGAGGTGGAATTAGTCCTCCAGTGATGTAAGATACTCCACTTATGGCTTAGCTCTGTATGGGGGAAAATCCACCTCTGATTGGCTGACTGCTTCACCCACTTCCTAATGTCATATCAGGGCTTCTCCAGATGTAGG
>JAGPOW010003642.1:1224916-1236238 GCA_030014935.1 Caiman crocodilus | reverse complement strand
AAAAAAAAAGGATTTATGATATTCAGTGGGAACTCCTCTGAAGCTTGAATTACCATCCCATGATACTTAGTAACACAAGGCTGAACGAGGCATTACATTTAGTTTTTTCTTTTGTAGGAAACTTATACAGTCCCATCGTAAACACAGTTAGGATTTTTGTCCCCTGAGTTTCCAATTGGGAAACTCTTCCAGAGCCGCCCTGCTCTGACAGTTCCTTCTTCATCTAAACTCCAGCGTTGCATGTCAGTAATTTTCACTTATGGGAACTGGCCAAAAACCTTTCATGTTCATCATTCGCCAACGATTTAAGATTCATAAAAGGGCTGGAAGATGATCCAGATGATCAAGTTTCTTTAGCATGGAGTGGTCCCTGTCTTTGATAAAATAACCTTATTTTGTGTGGCTTTTTACAGTAGCCATATGAAGTCTGTGCTTGCTTATCACAAGGGACCTACTGAAATTGTGATTTTGTGGATTTTGCAAAATTTTGCATTGCCTGCTAAATCCATGGAAAACAAAAACTTTTACAGAAAATAAAATGCTGGCTCGTTAGAGGGAGCCAGCAGTCCTCAAGGTGCTGCGGCAGCCTGCTGGGGTGGAGAAGGGGGGCGGAGGGGATTCCCACTCGAAGGGCTGCTGGTAAGATGTCTGTCACCTCCGCCTCTCACCACGGATTGGCTGCAAGGGCTGGCTGTCATGTGGCTCTGCCTCTCTCCACTAATCAGGACAAGAGACCGGGCTGCATGATGGATATCCCTTGCAGCCAATCAGCAGTGAGGAGCGGGGTTACATGACCGGCAGCCCTCACGGTCAATTGGTGAGAAGGGGCAGGGCCACAGGGGCTTCTTGGCCAATCAGAGACAGGTGCAGGGTGACACTGTAGTCTGTCCATAAAATGACTGTTGAGTCCTGCATTTTGCCCTTGAAATCGGCAGGCATGAATTAAGTAGGTCCCTACTTATCGTGGTTGCTAGCGAAGAACTTGTTGGCATTTCTCAATTGTTGCTCATCGACGACTGTGAAGTTGTTACTGCGCAGTCATTTAGTACTTGTTGAAGTACTGAAGTGCTAAAGAAGCAAGTACTAAAGGACCGCGCGGTAACCACCAGTCCTGCATACTCCTGGTGCTGCACGGGTCATTTCTGACCCTACTGCATGGTAGCCTGGGCTATCTATCGCTCAGTAGTGGTGGTGTCACAGTTTGTGCTCGCCACTGCTACACCACTGCAGCAGTGAGCTACATCACCACAGCTCATCGCTACAGCGACGTAGTGGCGCATGTAGACGTGCCCAGTATGTGTGGCTCCGATAGCATTTATTTCATTTTGTTCAGTCATTCTCTTACAAAAGTGGCTTGTTTTATGTTGTACTTCTAATTGTTTGAGCTGGGGTCTGCAGCATATTTTCCTGAAAATCATGAACTCTAGTATATTTACTGGATGTGAAGGACCCCAATGGGTTGCCATTCTCCCTCTAGCCACATGGTGGTCAGCCTGTGGTTTCCTGTCCCGTTGTGTTGTAAATCTTATGTTACTCCATGGGGTAGAAATGAGATAAGGAGCATCTTCAATAATACTGTCCAGCCTTGCTGCTTTATGACTTTTGGGCCATGCAACGTTGCAACTGAAACCCACGGAGAAATGCGCAATGCAACATTACCCAGGCTAACATAAGTGCAATCGCCTTATGAATATGGCATTATTGGTGCACACTGAAACCGTGTTCCTCCTGTCTGATTGTCTTTCAATGGATTTTTTAATTGTGTGGAAAATGAGGTACAGGTGTCATAGGAAGTGGTTTAAATGATTTCCACCATAGCTTTACTTATACAGTTTGCCCATCACACAGAGCTGAACTCTGAAGATCCAATGGAGGGAATGAAACGTGGGTTCATGTAATGCCTGCGTATCGCTCACAGCTTCCAGGTGAACCGTAAGATCCTTAACAGCACATCACGGCATTGGCTGCTGCGCTGAGAGAAACAGACATACAGAGAGAGATTTAGAGCAGATCTGGAGAGTTGTTTCTCCAGATAAACCCCATTATTTTTCTCCTCTGGTGCAATACAAAATGTTAGTCCTTGAGGTTTTGTAGGGCAGATAAAGCTTATTCATTTATCACCTTTTGAGCACAATGAATAAGCCAAAGGAGGTATTTTCCCCCTGTGACTTGATTAAGCCCATGTGCAGTAAGTATCGTCTAAGGAACTGACTGTGGATGTAACAACAAGGTTTAGGCTCCATCTATATGAGGCCCTAGTCCATCAGGAATCCCTAACGTAGGGCCTACCTCAGCCACTTACTTCAAGTTGGTGAAACTAAAGCTTTTGTTAATGTAGAAATGCAAATACCTGTTTTGATCTTTTCATTGCATATTTACATTTTTAATTCATTCAGATGGTTTGTTTTCACATGTCTGATCTACATCATTTTTAGTTATGACCTGCCAATGTGAACTGAGGGGAACTCAGACCTATGCTGCCAGGTTTTTGGCATTTGATACATAGATAACTATGTTAGCATCCCGTTGCTGTCTGACATTTACCAGCAGTGAATGATCTGTTGACTCTGTGAATTCCACGGCTCCTACTTTAAGCAAACTCTCAGTGGAGGTCAATCAAAGTTTAGCTTGGATAAAGACTACAGACTTTATCAGACAGCTTATACCCCACGGTACTTAAGGAGCTGGCAAGCATCATAGTTCAGCCACTGGCACGGATCTTCGAGAACTCGTGGTGCTCAGGCGAAGTGCCCAGAGATTGGAAGAAGGCCAATGTGATGCCTATGTTTAAGAAATAGAGGAAAGTAGATCTGAGGAAACTACAGGCCCATCAGCCTGACCGCTATCCCTGGAAAGATCTTGGAGAAAATCATCAAAGAGATCATTCTAGAAAAATTGGCTGAAGGCAACTTCTTGAAGTATAGCCAGCACAGGTTTGTTGTGGGTAGGTCTTGCCTGACCAATCTCATCTGCTTCTACTTCCAGGTGACATATCACCTGGCCAAGGGAGAAGAGATTGACATCATATATCTTGACTTTAAAAACATTTTTGATTTGGTATCCCATGATCGTCTTTTAGAAAAACTGGCCAATTGTGGCCTCGACTACATCACAGTCTGCTGGCTGGAGAATTGGCTTTCAGGTTGGACCTAGAGAGTGGTAGTTGGTGGAAGTCAAACATTGTGGTGCGCTGTGACCAGTGGGCTCCCCCAAGGCTCCGTTCTTGGACCTATCCTTTTCAACATTAATGATGTAGACATTGATGTCAGAAGCAGACTGGCCAAGTTTGCTGATGAGACCAAACTTTGGGGGAAAATGTCCACACCTAAGGACAGGATGGTGATTGAGGCTGACCTTGGCAGACTCAGAAAATGGGTGGATGAAAACCTGATGGCCTTCAACTCTGAAAAATGCAAAATACTCCACCTTGGGAAGAAAAACCCATAGCATGCGGGTGCTTGGCAGTGCTACGCTTGCTAGCATCGCAGCTGAAAAGAACTTGGGTGTCATGACTGAGCACAAGATGAATATGAGCAACCCATGTGATGTTGCAGCTGGCAAAGTGAGCAAAACTCTGGCTTGCGTCCATAGATACTTCTCTAGCAAATCCCAGGATGTCATCCTCCCATTGTACTCAGCCTTGGTGAGGCCGCAGCTGGGTTACTACATCCAGTTCTGGGCTCCACAATTTAAAAAGGATGTGGAGGAGCTTGACAGAGTCCAGAGAAGAGCCATGTGCATGATCAAAGGACAGGAAAACAGGCCTTATGATGAGAGGCTGAGAGCTAAGGGACTCTTCAGCCTAGAAAAGCGCAGGCTTAGGGGGACCTGGTGCCTGCCTATAAGTATAGAAGGGGTATACATCAGGATCTGGGGGAACATCTGTTCACCAGAGCACCCCATGGGATGGCAAGGTCAAATGGTCACAAACTTCTCCAAGACTGTTTCAGCTAGACACAAGGAAGAACTTCTTTACAGTCTGAGCCCCCAAGATGTGCAACAGACTGCTGACAGACCTGGTGCAAGCACCTACTTTGGACTCCTTTAAGAGTCAATTGGATATTTATCTTGCTGGGATCCTGTGACCCCAGCTGACATCCTGCCCCTGGGGCAAGGGCTGGACTTGATGATCTTCTGAGGTCCCTTCCAGCCCTAATGTCTATGAAATCTATGACTTGACCCCATAATTCATTTTCTGGCTCCAGGATCAACTGTTGACGTGATGCGCAACTGAGATTCATTTATTGTCAAATGCATGAAATATTATTAAAGCTCATCATATCATGGAGCTAGGATTGTAGCAGATTACTAACAAATGGAAATTAGATTCATTATACTCCTCTAACAGCAGAATAGTATACATTGGGTTGATACTATGCTTGATTTTGTTGAAAAGGACAAAATAATGGGTATATTTTCTGTGGTGATTCACTGGCATCCAAAATACTTTTACAATGATATTAATAGTGCAAGATTAATTTACAACAGAAATTACACTTCTTTTTCTCATGGGGCTAAAGTAATATATTCATTATATTTCAGCAAATGAGCTTGAGGACCCATTGTAGTAGGTACAGGTCTGCTTTATAGACATAAGGCATGTGTCAAGCTGTTCTAGGGAATGTGTTGCTGAAAACACACCCTGCCCACTAGTCCCCTCCTCATGCCAAAATATGTCATGTCTCAGCTCTCGACTGAGAGCCTGAAAGTGGTGTGGGCATGCCCTGGGAGTATGTCAAAAAGTAGCTACCTGACTCTTCTTTTGGCAGTAAGATTGTGTGGAGCAAGAGTGCATGGGCTGAGTTTATTTTTGCGGTAGCACTTGATAGCACTATCTGATGCAGTGTGGAAATACCAATAGTGAGAGTCCAGCCTTGAAAAAGTCATTATCTCGATACATATAAGAGCATATGGGGTCAGACCTGTAGTCCATCTAGCCCAGTATCCTGTCTTTGACAGTGGCAGGGGTGTCGAATTCTCCTGAGGCCCTGGGCTACCCATGGGCAAGATCCAGCATGGGGCAGCCACCGTGGTCACTGCAGCAGCTGTGGGTCCAGTAGCAGCGAGGGCTCTGGAGGAGGCAGTGGTGAGTCTGGAAGTGGTAAGGGGTTTGGAGGAGATGGCAGTGGGTCTGAAGGTGATGAGGGAGGTCCAGAGGTAGAAGCAAAAGGGGTTTGGTGGCAGTGGTGGGTCTCGAACTGGGTTCAGAGGTCTGGGGGGCACCAACAGCAGGCCAAACTTGCTGCAGATGGCCAAAGTTAGTGAGGTCAAAAGAACCCAAATTGTGCAAGAGACCATGCCCCCAACTTTCAGTGACCTGCCAGGGGCCCAGTGGGCTAGATAGAGAGTCTTCATGGGTCAGATGTGGCCCGTGGGCCATGTTTGACACCCCTGCTTTAGAGGGAAAGCAAGAGAACAGGGTATACCTAGAGTGACATGTCCCCTGTTCATCAGCCTTCCTAGCATCCACCATCTTTGGTTTAGAGATGTCAGAGGATACATCCTTCACTGTCCTGTTTAATAGCTACTAATAGATCTGGCATCCATGAAATGCTCTGAGTCCCTTTTTGAACCTGGCTGTACTATCTGTCTTTACAAGCTCCTATGGTAATGACTTCCACAAGTCAACTATGCGTGGAGTGAAAAAGTGTGCAAGGCAAAATAAGACTGGACGGGGAGGGAGGCACAGAGAGGGAGAGGCACATAGTTTGCCTGAAGTCACACAATATGTGAGCAGAGCAAAGATACTGCTCAGCTATATTACAGTGAGGACCATATCAGTACCTACCTAGCTCAGTAGAGAAAGCCATTAAATAAGTTTCGATTAGTCAGTTGAGGCTTCTGAAAACAATTTGAGCAATGTGAAATAGGTTTTGACATGGAAGCCAGAAGCCAGGGGAGCAAAGAGAGGGAAGAGGGGTGATGCTCTCTACACATGAGCAAAGGTTTTATTGCAATTCCTGGTGGCACCTGCAATCTGTTATGTACTCTCTTGTTTTGTTTTTTAGACGCAAATCTGGACATAAGTAACATGACTTCAAATCACAGCAGTTCACCCCAGGATGAATATCTCCCTCACTACATTCGGGATGAAGACCCTTTCACATCAAAGCTTTCTAAGGAAGCTGATATAGCAGCTGGATTTTATTTAACCATCGTTGGTAAGTGTCTTCAGTTATTCGTTGGAAGGTGTGCAAGCCACAGTGCTGTCTGTCAGGCAGCTGCAGAAAAAGCTGTAACAAGAAAAGATTGTGATGGGTTGTGCAATAGAAAGAAAGATGTAGTGGGACGGTGGCTTAATACTTTTGTATTAGAAACATGAGTATTTCATACACATTAGGGCTTCAGAAGGACCTTGCAAGATCAATGGGTCCAGGCCCCCTGCCCAAAGAGTAGGAAGTCAGCTGGGGTCAGCAGTTTCCTGAAGGTATCCAAAGTAGGTGCTCGCACCACTTCTGGGGGGAGTCTATTCCAGACTGGAAACTCGGATGGTAAAGAAGTTTTTCCTTACGTCCAGTCTAAAACCATCTTCCAGCAGTTCATGACCATTAGACTTTGTCTTCCCTTGGGGCGCTCTGATGAACAGACGGTTTCCCAGTTCCTGATGCCCACCCCTTATATATTTATAGGCTGCCACCAAGTCCCCACCGAGCCTTCTCTTCTGCAGGCTGAAGAGTGGCATGCCTCTCAGCCTCTCCTCATAAGGCCTGTTTTCTTGACCTATAATCATGCACATGGCCCTCCTCTGGACTCTCTCAAGTTTCTCCGTGTCTTTTCTGAACCCAGAACTGGATGCAGCACTCCAGCTGTGGCCTCACCAAGGCTGAGTAAAGTGGGAGGATGACTTCTTGGGTCTTGCTTGAGATGCATCAGTAGATGCAAACCAGAGGTTTTTTTGCTTTGCTGGCTGTGGCATTGTTTTGGTGGCTCATGTTCATCTTGTGATCAATCATGGCCCCCAAGTCTCTTTTGGTCGTGGTGCTAGTGAGTGTAGCACTGCTGAGCCTAAAAGTATGATGTGGGGTTTTTTTTTTCCCAAGGTGGAGAACCTTGCATTTCTCCGTGTTGAATGTCATCAGGTTGTGATCTGCCCACCTTGTGAGCCTGTCCAGGTTGGCCTGAATCACCAGACTATCCTCTAGTGTGACTGCACTTCCCCATAGTTTGGTATTATTGCAAATTTAGGCAGTCTGCTTCTGAAACCAGATCATTTGTGAAAATATTAAAGAATAATGGTCCAAGTACCGACCCCTGGGGATGCCACTGGTCACCATGCACCATGTTGACTCGGTTCCATCGACTATCACGCTCTGGGTCCGTTCCCCAGCCACCGGACTGTAAGGTTGTTGAGTCTGCAGTTGCCCAATTTCACCATGAGGACATCATGGGAGCCCAAGTATTGCTGTAATGTGTCAGGCCAGTGGTTCATCCAGGCCAGTAGCCTGCTGTAGACAGCAGTCCTCGCTAGATGCTTTGGGGAAAAGTGCAAGAAATCCCTCGATGAACAGTTGTTTGATAACCTGCTCACAGGAGTGCTCTAGCACCTGTGCTTGCCCCAGCTATATAAAAAGTTGCCCTGGCGAGCAGCTCAGGGCTACTGGCTCTCAGGAGCTTCTGGGGCCCAGCCAATTTGTATCTGAGGACACTAGCCCCTTGTGCCAGCTGGACTGCTAAAGCAGCCCTAACCTAGATGGACCCGCACCCTCTACCCACTACAGTAGTCTGGCAGTGGAGGCTGCTGCCTGGCTGTGCCTGCTGCTCTGTGCCTGCCAGACCCAGACGGGAACTGCACAGCTGCCTGGGCTGCGGTGGGGGCACTGCAGCAGAGTCTCCTGCACCTCTGGACCAGCTGCCAGTGGGCCATGTCTGCACTGCTGTCATGTCTTCTGGTGCTCCCATCCTGCCATCTGGGCAGCTATCGTCCAGCAGATGTGCCCATTGCAGGGGCCCTCACTTTGAACTGTCAAAGCATGTCCTCCTGGCCCCAAATGGCCAGGTCAGCCGCTTTGTCTGCCCTCTAGCTGGGTCCCTGGTCCTGGCCCTGGGCAGGCTTCTCTGCCTGGGTCTCACAACTTGTCTTACTAGTAGAGATCCTGGTGTTCCCCGTTGAAAAATAGCACATTCTGATTAAAAAAAAACAAATTCTTTCATTAAAATACCCCAAATCCATGTTCTTCTGTGATTCAAATGAAATGCCACTATATAGAGAGGATCAGTTGGGCAATGTTTTATTGATATATTTATCATTTTAAAGCAATTTGGCAGCTGCCAGCGCCACTACCATCATAATAACAATTTAAAATATCTATACACTGTGGCATTTGCATTTGGGTTTTTTAACAGAAAAATCAGAGCTGCCCCTGCCCCCTTTGCTCACCAGGAGGTGGAGCACTGAGCGGCACGGATATGCCAGTGCCCTGCCCTGCCCTTGCCCTTCACTCCTGACCCACAGCCCCTGCCTGCCCTCACTAGCTCCCTCCTGGCAGCAGCTCTGTCCCAGCACCAGGACATGGGTCCAGTTGCAGCTGTCTAACCAGTTTCTTTGCGGCTCTGATCTGTTCCGCTCCTTGTGCCTGTGCCCAGGCCCAGCGATCGCCATGCCATTCCTGGGAAGCCCTTGACTGGGGCTCAGGGACTGGGTTGGGCAAGACCTTTCTGCTCCAGGCTGGCCTCCCCCTGTGCAGGCTGCTCTTGGGAGGCAGGGGCACCCTAAGCCTGGCTTTTTGAGATGCTACAACAGGCACGTGCATGCTGGTTGGGATGTGTCCATTGGGATCAAGCACTTTGCTTGCCCTCAAAAAATGGGAGCATGCTGACAAAAGCATATATTTTTTTACAAGAGCACTGGCATGTGCATAGCTTTGTAATTTTGCTTCTGAGTTCAGTATTGCTTCTCTTGGCAAACAAGCATTTATTTGTTTGACTGTCAGGCTCTGCCCAGTTGGCAAGCTCAGTTTAATTATTTGCCACCTTATTTGCTTGTGTTTCTGTTTTTTGGGGGGTTTTTTTATAGAAGATAAGAGCTAATGTCAATTTTTGGAGCAAATGTTTTTGTTGCTTAAATATTTGTATTGTTTTTGGCCATGTGTACAGAGAGATCTTACCCTCAGCTGCTGAACTACAATTTTGCTTGTGATCTTCTGCAAAAAATTCCACTAATCTTCAAAGTAACTGGAGTAGCTTCAGGGAAACTTCCCCACCTTGTGATTTCTTGTGAAGGTGATATTGTGGGCACTTTTCCTTTTGCCTGGAGGCGCAGATGAAACCATATCTTGCAGATTGAGAAGGCCCATTTCTCTAACAAATTCATTAACACTTATTTGAGTGTTTCTTCATATATCCTAGCTAAACTGAAAAAGTATGTCATGCAAGTCACATGCATGGCATTCAGAAAGCAGTGCTTTGAGACTCTGTTCCCACTTTTTGTTACACACGCAGCCCTGTTAGTAACAGAAGCCGTAGTGCTTTAAAGGAACTCCAGATGGCCGTGCTGTTCCTACCACTTTCTAACTCACGGGTCCGGTTTTTAAACAAAAGACCATCTCGTAGAAGAGATTTGCGTTCCAAACTCCCCACCATTAGCAGTTGTGAAGTTTCCATTAAACAATAATATAGTGGCCCTCAAGATTTGTCATCTCATTTGTATCAAGATTAAACCAAGGGTGTCTTTAAACAGCTCTTTCAAGTCACTTCCATGACTTTCAAAAGATTTTGATGTTGACATTTTCCACGATTGATCTGAACAAAGTGCGACCCCCACGTTTTTCAAGGAGCATCCAATTAGCTTTTCACAGCAGTCTTCTCTAGAGCTGGGTACAGGCGTGGGAAAAAACAAAACAAAACCGCGGTTTACTTTCAGCTCAGTGTGCCCCCGCACTGAGCACAGCACAGGCACCACCTTAGTTTGACCTAGGTCACCAAATGCATGTATAGATTGCATGCTTCTGTGGGGTTTTTTGGTGCTTTTATCTAATAGCTGATTGAATCGGGTTTGGTTAGGTGTCAAAAAGCCCCACTGAAGCGCCCTATCTATGCAGATGCTGATGCACTTTCTCTTCCGGGAAAGCACTGTTTTTGGGGGGACGGGGGTGTCACGTCTATCAGCAGCCTACAACATGATGTGGAATGCTAATGGTGCAAAAAGCCTCTGCGTGAGTAATCTTTTGTTCTCCTGTCAGTATATTTTTTCATTGCAACAGAAAAAAGCTCACTAACATGGTTTTCTACTTGACTTGACTTCAGGTGCTTATACTTTCCATCCATGCAAACCGCTATCAAGATGTCCTCTCCAAGTCCGCTTTTTGCTTGAAATCCACAGGAACACCGCACACTAGACAGAAGTAAACACTTCCAGATAATATCCCCTTTGCATTTTTCTTTTACCTTCTTTCCTTAACATTTATGTTTTCAGTGTGCGGGAGATGGGCAGGGCAGAGAACAAGGAGGCAGCTATGCCCTCTTCTGGAAGGGTAAACAGGAAGGAGAACAGCAACTTTACAGAGTTGGCTTTGTCATAAGAATGAACTCATAGACCAACTCAATGAGTTCCCCGTCAGAATGAATGAGCGCCCCATGACTCTCCACCTTAAATCGGCAGGGAGCCAATACACCACCGGTATCAGCGCGTGTACCCCAGCTCTTGTCGCCATTGCTGAACCAAAGGAGGAATTCTATGCCAACCCTGACCAAGTCCTCTGTGATGGTCTGGAGGGAAACAGAGTTATTCTGCTCAGCAATTTCAATGCAATAACATCGGATTCAAAACCAGGCTGATGGTTTATCAGCATGATAGCTGAGGAGGATGTTGTTAGAGTTGACCTTTCCCACTCCTTCCTTGCTGATTGCTCATTCCAGAGATTTGTGTCCCTTCTGACTCTGGCATGGGATTTATCAGCAGTCATGATCCCTACCTTACTGTATAGCACTGAGATGTGGACAATGTACATGAGACACCTAAAGTTTCTGGAGAACTACCATCAATGCTGCCTATGGAAGATTCTTTGAATCCAGTGGGAAGACAAATGGACCAACATTAGCAACCTCTCACAAGCAAACACCATGAGCTTCAAGGATCAGCATCAACTTCATTGGTCTGGCCATATCATCTGCATGTCTGACTCCAGACTCCAGGAGCAAGTTTTATTTTGCCCAAAAGGAGGGCAGAGAAAGCGTTTCAAGGACATCCTTAAGGTCAACTTGGAAAAAATGCAACATTGAGATTAACTTGTGGTAGACTCTTGCCCAGGACCACCCCAAGAGGAAGAAGAATTTGCTGCAAAAATCTCAGTATTTTGAAACCTCACAACAACAACAACAACAACA
>JAGPOW010003642.1:1173609-1224816 GCA_030014935.1 Caiman crocodilus | reverse complement strand
ACAACAACAACAACAACAACAGGAGATTGAAAAGCATTAACGGTAGAAACAGCATGTTGCAGACAGGAATTAAGAACCATCCACTCCACACAGAAATACGTGCCCGAGTTGCAGAAGGAACTGTCAGTCCTGGGTTGGCCTTGTCAGCCATCTTTGGACCTATAGATAAGACGATGGGAGAAGACAATCATCCTCAACTGTCAGGAATTACTGCTGCTGTTATTTTCTAGCATGCGTGCACTTGCTTTAGCCTGTTGAAGATGTTTGTTATTAATAGTGAGGCTATGATAAGAGCGCTTCCTGATCAAGTTTGCAAATGACTTGAAATGGGAAAGTACTGCAAACACTTTGGAGGATGGGAGTAGAATAAAAAAATTCTTCATTGTTTGAAGAGCTAGGCTGGGGATCACTGAATGAAGTCCAGCACAGATACCTACACGTAGGGAAGAATAACCAAATGCACAAATACAGAACGGGAGGGCCCTGGCTCAGTATCTGCATTGATGAGAAGTAGGGGTGCACCAATAGAGATTTTTGGTGCTGATACCGATATGTAGGGAGGCATATCAGCTGATACCAGTCTGATTTCTCATACACCTGTCTCCAGCTGGAAAGTCCAGTGTGGTGGAAGGGGAAGAGGCATGGGGGGGGCAGATCAATTACCCCTGTGGTAAGGGAGGGGGCAGGGGCAGGCACTGCCTAGGCAGGATGGGGCCAGCACTGTGGCTCATGGGGAGGGGGAGAGGCAGCTCCCGCTGCTGATGGCACCCAGGGAGGGCATGGTGGGGGGGTGTGTGCCTCCTGGATGTGTGTGGGGTAGGGTGGGGCAGGGCAGAGCAGACTGCAGCCAGGGCTGTGCGGGGCTTTTCTCGGCGGGGACTGGGCATGGAGAAGGCTGGTAGGATGCTGTATCCACCCCAAATTTTGCTGCAGCTCTGCTCCCCACATCATGGCCACCAGCCATCCAGTGCAGCCCTGGCTCAATGCCTTGCCTCCACCTATGTGTCAAGAGGAGCTGGGGCTGCATCAGGTAGCTGGCAGTGGCAGCACTGGGGCCAGACTGGTGGCAAAATTTGGGGTTGATTGCAGCATTCTCCCAGTGCTGCCAGCACCCACTCCGAGCCTAGCCCCCACTGAGAAGATGCCCATGCAGCCCCAGCTGCAGCTCGCTGTGCCCATGCAGATCCAGGGGGCACATGCCCCCCCCATGCCTTCCTGGGGTGCATGCCTCCCCTCCACGAACTGTGGCTCTGCCCCCTGCACCCCACCTGGGCAGCGCCTGCCCCGACCCCTCCCTCACCACGGGGGGCATTGATCTGCCCCCCACACCCTTTCCCTGCCCCCTTCCCTTCTACCATGCTTAGAACCAGTGAGAGAGATGCATGCTGGACTTACCAGCTGGAGGCAGCTGTCCACGCTGTGCTCTTCGCTGCCTGAGTGCTGCGCTATAGGTGTGTACAACACAGACATTTATCAGCTAACTTAGTGGCCCCATTGGGCCAATATCTGATACAGCCATGTTTCTTTATATCAGTACCGATCTGATATTGGACCGATGTATCGGTACACCTCTAATGAAAAGGGCTTATGAGTTTTGGTGGATCAGAGACTCGGTGTCAGTCAGCAATGTGACATGGTCACAAAAGAAACCGTGTAATTTGGGGCTGATTGTACCATTCCACTTGGTTCTGGTTAGGTCACATCTGAAGTATTGCACGCAGTTCTGGGCTGCACTTTTAAGAGGGGTGTGGGGAAGCTGGAGAAGATCCAGAGGTGAGAGACAAAATGATAAAGGACTTGGAAGCCGAGCCATATGAAGAAAGATTGAGAGAACATAGGTATGTATAGGCTGGGGAAAAGGAGATGAAGGTAGGACATGACAGCAGTTTTGACATATTCAAATTCACATTTTGTATTTCCTGTCGGCCAGCCTTAGGGGCCTCTGGGCTCTGACTGCCACCCCCGCTTCCCTCCCAGGGACACGTAACTCTCCCAACAGATGGTATGGGGAGCCTAGGCACTTCGACCTGTTTCTTTGAATCATCCTCATGGGGACAGAAATTGGTAGATATCATCATGCTGAGAGGTACAGCTGTACCGCTTCCCTGGGGCTCCTGGGTGCCTGGTGCCTCAAGGTGGCTTCACGATCTCATTGCCATATTTGATGCTTGTGAAATGGGAGGAGGTGTGTGGGATTGTCCTTCTCAGTGACACTGGAGAGATAGCATAGATGTTCCCTTAGAGCCCAATATGGATTTTGCCCAGTGTGTCCCCTAAACAATCTAATGAATGCAAATGAATTTTTGTTCCTCATGCCAGAATCTCCATGTGAACCGATACATTAATAAGTTGGAAGCCAACACAAAGACTATAGAGCTAACAAGACTCTCCTCTACTTTGGCCTCTGAAGATGCTCTTTATTCTCTTGCACTTTTATGTAGTACTTTATACCTGTGCTGCTACACTAGAATAATCCCCTTTGCCTGTGAGCAGGGACTCCACGAGGCATGATACTACAGAAGGTCAGGCCATGAAGTTATGGCTGGCTAGAAAAGAGTATCTTGTACTTCTATGGTATAACGGCATTTGTACACGACACGGGGGTTTAATTCTCTCTAAACTGAAATGGTGTTTTTTTAAAAACACCACTTCAGTTTAGGGTGAAGTAACCCCACGTGTCATCTGCACTGATGTCGGAGCCCGATCCTTACCGGCCTCTCCAGGGGCGGGGAGGGGTGAGTGAGCTGCTAACGGGCAGAGCAGTCCCCGAGCTGCAGGGGAAGGTGGGACTGGTGCTTCCCTCCGTGGCAGCGGCACTCATCCACAGGCATCTGGCTTGGGCAGTCCCGGGGGAAACCACAGCTGCAGAGGGAAGCACCGGGCCCCCGCACAACTCAGGCAGGCAGCTAGGCTCTGGGTGGGGGGAAAGATCAGGCTCACCACTTTTTTTTTCCTGCTGTGGAGCCTGCCTTCCCAGGCTGCTGCTGGGCTGTCTGCACAGCCCCTGAGCCACACAGAGCCTGGTGCTTCCCTCCGTGGCAGTAGGGTAGGAAACTAAAACTCCTTGATGGTGTTTTACTTTGTTTTACTTTGTCCCAAAGTCATTTGCTGTGTCCCAAAGTCATTACGCTGCCGAATGTGCTACAGCAGCTGGGATTAACGCACAATACACCGCCAAATGTGCAAACAGTAATGCCATTAAAGTGGTGCAAAAGGCATTTAACCTGCTTTAAACCCACTTTAAAGTGTCATCTATAAACACCCTAAGATCTTTCTTCCAGAATCCTAAGTAGCAGTTTCATCTCTATAGTCTCAAATAATTTCTTCTATATGCTAGCATACCTCTTAAATTCTTATTTTGATGTCATTTATGATATAAATTTTGCTATAGCATTCTTGCTCTGAGCCTAATTCTGATTATAGTACATAGAGGCCAGCTGCACCGTCATTAGCAGGATCAGTCCCCTGTGTTCACATAGTGCTCATAATAATAATAATAATAGTAATGAGTTCTCACATATTGGATAATCCACATCACAGAAAAAAATGACATGGAATTATCTTTAGATTTGCAGTCTGTCAAAAATAATTGGAGGGTACCAGAAAATGGTAAGTATTTTTGAGGGGTATTCTGAAACTAACTTTCATGGTCTTATATACAAAATATTTTACCTTCATAGTAATATATAGAAAATATTATACCCAATTTCCCTAGCGAGGCAATGAAAAATGGGCACAAAAAAGGATTACAGCATTTATTTGACAAAACTAAAATACAGTCATTGACTCAACCTCATACGAGGTGTGTTGGGGGAAAAAAGATATTTGTTTCTTCTTATGATTAAGATTAAATTTACAAAGTCATGAGAACTAGAAATTCTTTAAATGAATTTTATACCCAGTAGAAAACTATGGAAACATAAAATTATAGGATAATCACAATTCTGGTTAAAGATGCTTTTTTTTTTAACAGAACCACAGGAAAATACTAATAACAAGAACAATTTCCCGTATATTGAGAGGATAATTTTGGTAGTCCTTTATTGCTGAGGAAAAATCAAATAAGAGAAATAGGTTTTGCCTTGAGTTCTAAAAAGATTTTTAATTCCAGGACATTTGCGTCCCCTGTGAAATTAAGTCCAATAGTTGAGGTCTTATCCCTGGTAAAGCTCCACCTCTGCCATCCGGGAACCTCCTCATATTTGGCTGATGATGTCTCTGTTGAGTCATAGCAATGCTAGGAGGCCATGGTTTTTCTAGTAGCCATGCTAATTCCCTATATACATTATTGGGACAGAGGCTGAGCTGAATCGTCTTCAGTAGGCAAAGCTGACCAGGTAGATATGTTTGCATATGATATAGTGAGACCAACTTCTGGCCAGCTTCAAATGGAAATGTGGGGTGTGCTTTGGTCCATTAAATGTCCAGCAGTGTTGCAGAGTCCAAAACGATCCTAAACTTGCTGACGGCATTTATCTTAAGGGAAATGGCTTTCGTAGTAGGGGAAGGCATGCTCTGCAAAGTGCAATCTCATTGTTGCCTGGGTTTGGTTTGTGCTGGCTGCTGATTTTTTGGCTATAGCAGGAGATGGTTGTTTAAGTGGCTGAATGCTTCTTCATACTGCAACCCATATGAATGACACAAGGGCAAAGACCGAGCCTTTTGGGATGCTACAGGTGGGAGCTCTGGGGGTGGGAAAAAAGTTGACCTGTGATTTTGGTCTGAGACAGAGGCAAGGCGTTTCCCTGCAAAACATGAATATTTTGTAACTAACGGCAGGATCCATTATTTTCCATGGGAAGAACCAGTGGCAGAGATGCAGGTGCATTCTGTTATCTATGGGTAAGAAGATCAGCCACCAAACAAAATGCTTTAAGTCTGTGCTTCTGTCTTCGTATTGTGGAGAGAAGTTTGACTCCAGGGTTTGGGTAGCTAGCTGGTGGCACTGAAGATGGATTTTTTTGCCAGGTTTTCAATCAGCTTGCCTGGAAAAGCAGGCCCCGGACAGGATAGCATTTTGTCATGGCTATAGCTTCAGTTGTTGGTTTCTTTAGCATTCATCGGCCTACTTTAGGGAGTATGCTACCTTCTCATCCAGATGGGAGATGTCAAGGATCTCCGGTGTTGATTTCTGCATTTCTACCACCCAGCAGAGGCAGGAGTCCGAGTTATGGTGATGATCTGGATTATTTCCAGTGCTATAAAGCTTCTCTTTGTTTGAATTGGGCAAAATCCTTGCAGGAGGCAATGTCATTCTGTCCCTGTGATAAACCTACCTCTGGAAACCCCTGGGGCCATTCCAGGTGCGCGTAATCCTATTAGTGAAAAAAGATTGTCCTTGTTCCTTGCAGGAGTGTAAATCACATTCAGGGATTTATGGAAAGCTGTTTCAGTTTTCAAAGCTATTTGGGGCCTGGCAAGGATCCACAAGGAACGATTCCCAAAGGCAGAGGAGGGATGGGCCCTCTTGGCCTCGTCCATGGCAGCGACATGCTGATTTACTGAAAAACCCCGGTGCTGTGGCTCAGGATAATAAATGATTTCCTCCGACACCAATGAAGAATTCATTTGCCCTCTTGCTTTTCACTCACCAGATGCCTGATTATGGCTCTCTGTGAACTGTCTGATGGCTCTGTCTCCCTCCGATACCTCTTGGTGAAGAGACATCTCCTGTTTAAAAGAATTGCTCAATGCCTCTTGTCTCCGGCATTTTCTGCACTAGAAAATTGTTGGGAGCGTGCCATAACTAACGCAGTGTGAAACAGGCCAGGGGAGTAGCACTGCTGTGTTTAAAACCCTGTCAGTGGGTGACATCTAGCCGGGGGTTGGCTAGCTGCAATCAGTTAAAACCCGTATAAATGTGGCAGGCCCTGTCCCACGACTAGTTAATGCAGGCTCTATTCTGGGTCATTTCCAAACGTAGATGATTCCCCTGAGTATAGGGACGGATTTGGTGAGAAGGGAGAGGTGTCAGTATGCCAGGACGATGGGTGGGAGTGGGGACTGGGGGCAGGGGCAAGGCTGGGGAAGAAACTCCCATCTTTCAAGTTGTCTTATGACAACTGCGAGCTCCGGAGCAGTGCCTGGGACAAAGAAGCCGCAGTCCTCGTTGGCTCTCTGAATACCTCCATAATAGCAATGTGTCCTCTCTACCCATTGGAGGACTTATATCGTCTTTATTAACATAGCATCCGACCACCGCACAATTTTAATACTTGATTTGCTTCTGAGCTCTTAAAAAATCCTACTCATTGGCCCTGTACATCTTTAGACTCATCTTTAGGCACATTTTATGTAGGGAATCAAGGCTTGTAACATCTTGGAGCAGCATCTCATGTTCTTGGTCCGGGGCCTCACATACAGCCCCTTAACAAACAAATAATTTCCCCCTCTCTGGACGTTCACACTTGTCCTGGCGGTCTCCCCAAGCTTTCCCACTCCCAGGTTTTCTGAGTTCCTGCTCAGTTGAAAGCCTTGGTACAGGCCTGGCTAGACACCCCCATCCCCGCTGTGAATCATAATGGCACTTAGGCAGAGCCTAGGTGCTTGATCTCAGCATAGGCCAGGCTCCAAATTAGATGTCTAGGGATCTTTTCAGGCCCAAATTAGGTGCTTGTGAGAATGATCTCGGTTTGGCCTTTATTTCAATATTTGACTCCCCTAAAAAGCTGATTTATTAAGAAGAGACTAAGGCCTGGAAAACACAGGAGGACAGAGACCGGGGTTCACTCTCAGTGGGAAAGAGCGCTAAAGGGGAACCCAAAGAACCTGTTGAGGATAGCTGGAGAAGCTAGGCTTGCCAATGACTCTATCATAGGATGCTATGACTCCAGGTAAGGTAGATGTGCATACAGACTATTTGTTTAAAAATCTTTCCATATCTAAATCTTTATCCCTAGTTCTAGTTGAATGGCATTTCTGTGCAAGGCTCTTTGGCCAAACCATGACACTGGTCAAGGGCTTCTGAAGGGAGCGGTAAGTGCCTGAACTCAGTCAAACATGTAGGGTAAACCAGTTTATGCAAAAGGCACTGGAGCCGTGGCCCTGATCTAAGAGTAGAGGGCTCTCAGGATTGTATACTGAAATAGATAAGGACACCCGAGGACACCAAAGACCTGAAGAGGGTCCATGCAAAACTCAGAAAGGGGACAGAGGTACCATAAATCTTGCAGCTGATAGCATTATTCTGAATTGTTGTATTTATGCTTTAAAAGGCACTCAATTCTTTCAATAAGGTTGCAGGTCTGGTTCTAGTCACCTTAACTTTGACCATAATGATCATAACCCTTCTTCCAGCTGCCCGACTCGATGTAAAATGAATTGACCTGGTCTAACTAAGATTTCTTGTTCATACTATAGTTGAAGTAATGCCAAAAGTCTTATTATTTTTCAAAGGACTAGAATCCAGCTTCTTGTTTCATATTTCTATGAACCATTAATGTGCCCTTGTTGCAAAGAAGGCTAATGGCATATTGTGCAGCATTACTAGGAGCATTGCCAGCAGATCGAGGGAAATGATTATTCCCCTCCCTTTGGCACTGTTGAGACCGTATCTCAAGTGCTGTCTGGTTTTGGGCCCCTGCTACAGAAAGGATGTGGACAAATTAGAGACAGTCCAGCAGAGGGCAATGAAAATGATAAGAAGGCTTGTTTGAGGAGAGGCTGAGGGACCTGGGCTTATTTAGTCTGCAGAAGTTAAGGCTGAGGGCGGGGGGGGGGGGGAGGATTTAATAGCAGCCTTCAACTACCTGAAAGGGGGTTCGAAAGAGGACGGAGCTGGGCTGTTCTCAGTGGTGGCAGATGACAGGACAAGGAGCAATGGGCTCAAGTTGCAGCAGGGGAAGTTTAGGTTAGATATTGGGAAGAACCTTCTCACTTGTAGCAAACACTGGAACAGGTTACCCAGAGAGGTGGGGGAAGCTCCATCCTTGGAGGGTTTTCAGACCTGACTAGACAAAGCCCTGGCTGGGATGATCCGGTTGGGGCTGGTCCTGCTTTGAGCAGGGGGTTGGACTAGATGACCTCTCAAGGTCCCTTCCAACCCTCATTTTTTATGATTCTATGATTATTTTTTGTACTACCATTAGAAATGCCTATTTATGTTTGCCTAAATATGTGAAACTAATACCTAGGGATAAAACAGCACAAACTAAATCTTCTGTAGAAAAAGACGGATGAGGGCTGAAAGTGGAGCAGTTCCTTAGTGGGAAATGCTGCTGCTGAAGGAGATTTGTTTACAAGCCAATAATGATTTCTAATTTAAACTGCTTTTAAGTCAATGTGGATTTATTCCCTTCTGGGTTTGAAACTTCGGGTAGGGAAGGACTCTCACAGAGGACACAACTGGAGTTATTTCAGATTGCAAAACAGAGATGATTTATACTACAGCCTCCTGTTTGTTGCTTTTTTCTATTACCGTGATGCAACTTCTGTCCCTCTTCGGGGTGCAAAAGGCAGTGTTTTTTTCTGGAGAAACGGCGAGCCAAGCCACTCCTGGTTATATCATTTTGTGCCTACACTCTTAGCTAATCAGTCTATCCTTGCTATACAATTTATGCCCCCATTTGCCAACTGGTACATGCAGGAGTGGCAGTCACGCAGCTGTCATCAGGATTGTGCGTGCTAACTTTTTTATAACTACACTATATAATGCCTTGGCCATAGATCCAAGTTTTCTTTTCTTGTAGCATCTCCCAGGAGACAGTAGAGTTAGGCTGTTTCCTGCCATTGCCAGTGAGTTAATTCCCTCTATCACAGCAGATCCCACGAGGGAGTTGCTGGAGTATACTATACTCTGCAGTGCCGTGCTCTGTTCAGATGTCAGCGGTGCAACACTTCCCTGCTCTGTCGTGTAGTACTACACCACAAGACATTTTCTTGTATTATTCTTGAATTCTTCTTTTCCTGATTCAGCCCTATCATTCTTGCTGTATTATCACGCCCTGCTCTCTCTTCCTGATCGACACGGTTCTGGAGGCTGAAGACTTATAATTTCATAAGCCTCCAGTCCTGGCTGTACTCATTTTTGTTACTTTTCTCTGAGTGCCTTGTAGCTTCTTGATGTCTTCCTGAGGTTGCGGACTTCAGGGTCGGGGCACACAAACTGGTTGTCACAAGGTAAAAAGAGGTTGGGATTTACTATGTATCATCTGCTCTATAGTAACTCTGATGATAAAAGGGGCAGCTTAGCCTTTTTTCACTTGACAATGGTTTCCTTCCATTCGCCATGGGGTAAGAAGGTGCACACAGACAGTTCCCAGGGGGTCATTGATGTCTGTTAAGTGCCTGCCCCATTTTTCCTCACTATAACTGGTTGGGTTGCCTACAGGGATGGATCCAAATGAGGTGCAGTGGTGCGGTTGCACCTCTCTTTGATTCCTGTTCCACCCAGTTTAAAACCAACTGCTCAGCAGTAGAAGTAGCACTTCTATTCAGGCAGCAGTAAGGGAGTTGCTTGACTTCATGGTTCATTGCAGTCTACCCAATTCCTTCTAAATTTCTTATTCCACAGGTGTTAATGTCCTCCTCTGCATTTTTAATGGTCTTGATGTGCCACTAATCAAGCAATTCTTTCCTTAGTAGCTAATAACTGAAGTTATTAGCTGTTTCTCTTAATGTGGCTCTTATTTCACAGCCCTGTGCATT
Source organism: Caiman crocodilus (assembly GCA_030014935.1). NCBI lineage: Eukaryota > Metazoa > Chordata > Crocodylia > Alligatoridae > Caiman > Caiman crocodilus. Next base: position 1,215,171 of record JAGPOW010003642.1, on the reverse strand, counting down.
ATTTTTAATTAGAGCTAAAAACATCAGCTCAGGTTTGGAAACATTAAATCAGGTGAACATCAATTTAGGCATGGAAATAACTTTCAGTGAAGCATTGGATTCACTGTCAAGGTCAGGATGCTTAAGAAGACTTGCTTTTGTTTAATGAATCTGAAAGAGATATGCCTTTAATTATAATGATAATCAGACTAAAGAAACAAGATCTCCTGATTATCTTTTACCTAGCTTGTCATGTTTTCATACATAATTTAGGTGTTAGCAAATTAATGCACATTCCAGTAAAGTTATATTTGTGTTTGCTTTGATCGTAAACTAAATATGGCCCTAGCATATTACCATATTTACGCAAATAGAAGATGAGCCTGATTATAAGACAAGCCCGTAGTAATTAGATTGTCTATATAGAAAATGTGTATATTTGTTATGATTTTCCAGGTACACAATCTAATTATTGGAGGTTCACCTTGAATTTGTCCTCCTTCCACTGCTGGAGCGGGGGAAGAAATCTGGGGGATAAAATAGATCTTTGCTCTCTGCTTCCTCCCAATTTTAAAACTAGGGGGAAAGTGCAAAACCAGTTGCCACAAAATTGTGTAGTTAAGATCCCCATTTCTTGGAGGGGGAGAACCTTATCTTGTAATCAAGTCAGGGTGATAGTTAAGCGTCCGGTTTATTTTTACCTGGAGGAAAATGTGTGCTGTGTTATGTGTGATGATGTACTTGTACCCTTTTCAAAATCCTAGATCTGTTCATTTTTGCCTATAGCATAGAATCCCTATGCTAAGAGATGAATTTGAGTCTGAGACGTTTGTGCCACCTTAAACCTTTTTATGTGTTTATTATAGGTGTTCTCTCAACATTGGGAAATGGATATGTTATTTATATATCTGCAAGACAGAAAAAGAAGCTGAAACCTGCTGAGATAATGACTGTGAATCTAGCAGTGTGCGACTTTGGCATTTCAGGTAATTCAGGGCTTTTTTATTGTTCGCTATATCTGCAATTTTTTTGATCCTGATATAGAAAGCCAGCTTCTACCCTTGAATCTGTAGATGGGGCTCCTCTCTCATGGGAACCTTGCGCAGGCTGGCAGAATCCAGCCCTTTGTGTTTCTGCTCCATTTTTTCCACAAAAACCAGAAGGAGAGGAAAAAGGATTAAAGAGCAATTTTGAGGGGGAATAACTTTCTCCTTGGACAGCAACCAAAAGTACAGAGAGAAATAGGACCTGATCCAGCAATCCAGCCTCTGGCAAAACTCTTGTTGAGTTTAACTCTGGAGCAGACCAGTATTAAAAAAAGCTCATTTTGTAATGTTTGGTGGACTTGGCACAAAGCTGCTTTTATCACAGCTGAGGAAAATTATATTTGAGCTCTACAAATGGCACGGCACAGATCTAAATGCCTTATAAATACAGAGTGAACACATCCAATAGAAATAGGGGAGGGCAATGTCAAGAGTTCACGCTTTCCGGTGTTATAATTTTCTGTCTAGGTCCCCTCTTACAATGGGACGCCTTCTATTTTCCTTCCCATAGAAAAGAGTGCTCTGCCTATGGCAGGCTGCAAAGAATAAGACAAACAGCAAGTAATCGAAAGAGCCACACACCCAAGTTGCCATCTGAATGCATGTAAAATTGGGGACGTGGCTTGGTCTTGGTGACTGTCGCGGCACACCTTGCTGCACCGCTGCTTGTGTGTGAAGGCTGCTGGGGAAAGCCCCAGCAGGGTGATAATGAGCAGCACAGCTGTGGGTTGCGAGGCAGCTAACGAGAGCCAGCTGACCTAAGGGGCGGGGCATGGCTCTATAAGGCCCAGAGCCAGAGTCAGGCTGGGGGTTCCCTGCCAGCAGCCGGAGGGGCAGGAGCGCCCAGAGACAGGACCTGCGTGCAGCTCACGAGAGCTTCAGAGGCTGGAGCAATGATGCTAAGTAGGAGCCAGGAAGCTTATTATGGCCAGGTGCCTGATGTTTGGTTATAGCCAGGAGACTAGTCTTATGTTTTGTTAGTATTGGATTACACCGGTGGTTTGGGCGAGGATGTAGGGGTTGGAGGAGGCCTCATAAGGGCCCACAGGGTGTGGGGCTCTAGCACCCAGGAAGGGGCGCGATATCCTTATGGGAGACCCCCAGTAGTGTGGGGACCCCAGCGCCACTGGGGCGCAGTAACCTCAGCAGGGACCCCAGCAGTGTGGGGATCCCGGCGCCTGGGAGGGCGCGATTCAGTGCCAGTTTGGGCGCAGCAAGCCCCAGAGAGGGGGCAAGCATTGAAGAAGCCCAGTGGGGCACAGCAAGCGCCAGAGTGGGCGCAGCGACACGGGGTGCGGAGACCCCAAGCCCATGAGGGGCAGTATTGTTGAGAGGCTCGAGAAGGGGCACACTGAGAAGCCCAGGAGGGGCAAGATGTGAGAAGCCCTAGATAAGGGAGCAGTACTTTAAAGAGCCCATGCCGGGCAGCTTTACTGAGAAGCCCTGTGGGGCACGGCAGGCCCTAGAAAGGGGAGACCCATTCGAGAAGCCCAGACGAGGGGCAGTATTTTAAGGAGCCCATGAGGGGCAGCGTTTGAGGAGCCCTAGAAGGGGGCAGTACTATTAAGAAGCCCAGATGAGGGGCACTATTGAGGAGCCCGGACAAGGGGCACTATTGAGAAGCCCAAGAAGGGCAAGTCAAGGAGCTAGCACGGCAATAGACCCCAGCCAGGGGCAGGGTGCTGCAGTGGGCCCAGAGACCGGGGTTAGCAGCACAGCACCTCCTAAAGAAAGGGCAAGTGCTGCGGTGGTCCCCTGGTTGAAAAGGGGATAGTAGCACAGTACACCCGGCCTAAGAAGAGGGTAGTCATGCGGTGGGCCGAGAAGATCAGTGGCTCACTGGGTGGCCCCAAAGATGGGGCAATATTGATGAGACGGCCCTAGAGAGGGGGTGCTGACGGGAGGCCCAGCGTGGGCGAGAATATAGAGACGGCCCAGGGGTGCCTGGAGGGCACCCATCATACGGGGGACCATTCCGGCGAGTCCGAGAGATCACAGGGATGAAGGTCCTGATACGCCATGCCCAAGGTGGTAGAAGGCAGCCTCCCATCTCATACTTATTAAGAACAACGACGTGGGGGGCAAGAATTAGAGGGTGCCTTGGGCCGGACTTGGCGCGGGTGGAGGGCCTTCAGGAGATCATGGCCCTCCTGGAGGACACCGCTGCGACAGTGACTCTTTGTTTTGTAATCCAATAAACCTTCATAAATCTCTTTAAGTTGCTGAAACTCCTACAGGCAGTGGCAAATGGGCACTCTTTTCCAAGAGAAGGTCTTAGAGCAGGGGTTTTCAGCTTGTAGTCCATGGGTCCCTGGGGGTCTGCAGATGATGTCTAAGGGGCCCATGAAAGATGACCATGATCAATCAAAAGTATGTGAACACCCACACTTACAATTCAAAGGGGTTCTCACCGCTATTCAAATATTTTTAGGGGTCTGCCAATGAAAAAACGTTGAAAACCACTGCCTTGGAGTTACCACCGTCACAGTTACAACGACTCGGCTTGGCTATAAGAAAATCCACCAGGAATATGCTCTTGACATTCACCCAAGTGACCACAAGGTGTCATTGGTGTGGTTTGTAAAAGAGCTTAAAGAGACCAACGATACTGCTCTCTTGCATTGTTATTAAATAACATAATTAATGCACCTTAGAGAGCGCAGTCATTTTCATTGCATTTTCTGAGACATGTCATGATTGGGATTGAGAATTTGCTATCTTGTGGCTGAGTGATCAGCCTGTGGCTACACAACTAAATCACAACGGGGGCATTTATTTGCTTGTGTCTGTAGCAAGTAGAGTCCCCGCGTAATGATAATAACAACAACAATAATAATAATAATATTGCATAGCAATATTGCACATTGAATAATTTATCAGGCGTTCTTTCCCATCTCTAGCACTCAGAAATACATCAAATAAATTTTAGACCAGGCTTGTTTCTTGTCGCTAATTAGGATCCCACTTGTGACTTGGATCATTTCTGCAAACCTACTTTCATCTTGATGCCGTCTACTGGAGTAGGAGGAATTGTTCCTTGATCATGCAAGCTGCACGAGGACTGTGATTAAAACAAGGATTTAGAATCAGGACTTCCAGTTTCTGTTCCCAGTTCTTAAACTGGCATACCATATAATTTTCAAACAAGTTAGTTAATCTTTTATGCATCAGTTGATTTTAATGGACACCTACTTCTTTTTAACCCCTCCCTAATATTTAAAACTGAATATTTTCCCACAGAAACATTTTCCTTTCAGGAAATGCTAATGCCGAACAATGGCACAGTCTGTGGGAATGTACCGATCCCAGTTTAGGTTCGAAAGGATACCAGCACTCATTGCAAACTTGGTTTTTGGTGCCCATTTTTCTTGCCACCTTAGCTAAAAGATATCAGTGGTGCAAACTGCGGCAGGTTCTGTGCTAATCCTAGGCGAGGTTGCCAACCCAAGACATTTTTTTTCCTCTCAATCTGCAAGCCTTTTGTTGTCAGCCAAATGTTTTTACTAATGCAGGTTTTTACTGATTTATGTTTTACTAATGTAAATGTAACTCTTCAGTCAGCCCTGTCCTGCTGCCAGGCCCCAGTTACAAGGGCTGTATTCAAATTTACATAACATCATAGAATCATAGAAAATTCAGGTTGGAAGGGACCTCAGGAGGCCACATCTAGTCCAACCTGCTGATCAAAGCAGGACCGTCCCCAACTAAACCATCCCAGCCAAGCTTTTGTTTAGCTGGGTCTTAAAAACCTCCAAGGATGGAGCTTCTACCAACTCTCTGGGTAACCCATTCCAGGTTTTACTGCCCTCCTAGTATCAATCATAGAAAAAAATTAGTTGTCAGTAAAAAGTTAGCAGGAAATGTTGGCGGGGTTGGAAATCCTGCTTGACAGCACTGAAGTTTTTGCACAGTGCTGCCCTCCCATGCCATCCCTGCTCACCCCCACACCCTGATGTCTCTGACTTTACTCTGCACCATGCTGCATCCTCAGCCAACCCCCTGGCTCGCCCCCATCAGCCCCACTCCCACTGTCTCAGCACGGACTCAACAGTATTACAGGCAGCCTGGATGCAGCAGCGGCAGCAGCAGCTCGTGGCTGAGTGAACACTCCCTGCAGCGTGCTGCACTCCCACTCTGACATCAGGGAGCACGGTGTGCTCTCTCTGTTGGAGCTTCAATCAAGCTGCAGCTGCATAGCGTTTGTACTGACACTTAACCTTTTCTTTTATGGAATTTACTGGCAGTCCTTTTTTGCCTAATTTTTAAAGATTTTTTTTCTGACAGTCACTGGATTTACAGTTGGCACTCTGGCCCTAGGGACTCAGTATTTCCATGGAGTTGTCCAGGGACTGGCAACAGGTATTTGTCTAAAATCAAACCCAAGGTTGAGTTACAGTCAAATTGTTCATTTAACTCCTGTACAAACAGAGCTTGGTTAAAAGGACTGCTCCAAGTACAGAGGTGATGTCTCTTGCCTTTTATTACTGAAAACTGTGTATCAGAGTGATTGCCAACTTTTTTATTTTTAGGTGAGCCCCTCATTATAGTTGACATTTATTCTGAAAGCCCCAACTGATGGGATAATAGGATTTGAATTGCCATTGAAAGAGAAAAAGTACCTTTCTAGCCTTCAGGGGTGTGTCCAGATAAGCCCAGTCATGCAGTATGTGGCAATGCAAACACGTTACGGTCTGGAGTTATCCGCACTGCAAGGGCATGCTGCCCAATCATGCACTGCTCGGTTTCCTTTCCCCCCGTGGTTTTTTTTGACCGCTGGATATCCAGGGGAAAAAAAAATGAACCAGAGCAGTGCATGCTCAGGCAGCATGCGCTGCTAAAAAGGGGAGCCGGGCCACTTGGAGCTGTGCTGTGGCTGCCAGCTTGGCTTCGCCTGGCAGGATCACCATGAGGCTCCCAGGACATCAGGTAAGGCTGCTACGGCCAGCACAGTGCTGGCTTCAGCCTTCCCTACACCACCTGGGGCAACCTGCCACGTGCCAAAGTACGTGTGGCATGGACGTTGTCTGGGGTCAAGAAGCAGCAGCGCAAGGTGCGCCACTGCTACTTGTCCCCAGGAAACCAAATGTCCACACTCATGTAGATGCTCCCCGTGAGTTTTTAAAGGAAAGCTTAAAAAATATGAACCAAATGGATCTTAGGAGCTAGAAAATATTTTTTTATGGTTAATAAAACCCAAAGTTGTATGCCTTTAAAGTATTTTTATGTATTGCCAGTCACGAATTTTCCATCCCTGTGATTCTGGGAATGGAAAATATAATTTATGTTAAACTCAAATTTTCCATGGCAAAATGGTGAGCAAGCAATTATATATCTTCTGTCAAGAAAATGAAAACCAGAATGTTCTCTTCCTAGTCATTTTGACCCACATTTAGTTTTTTAAAATTTTTCTGATTGTCAGTGTTTTATTTTAGATAAAGTCAACAAAATGATAAACAATATTCCCTTATCACTAACATTTTTTCTACCACTAACTACATCTCCCTTTGCCCCTAACTAAAGTACCTATTTTATTACACTTCTTTTTTCTTTTTACAAGAGCTTCTGATAACACCTCTTCATTTCTAGCTCACAGCCCTACTCTATCCTTTCAAGCAGACTGTCTGCAGTTACAGAGAGTCTTATTGCACTCAGCTTAACCTCTTTCTTAGGTCTGACAAAGAGCACTTGATGCCTGAAAGCTTTTCCAGAAGCTCTCCAACTATACAGTTGGTCCCAGGAAAGATATAACAAAAAATCCTTGCCTCTTGTACGTGTCCCTATTTCCCTAGTCTTTTAGCCAAACAGCCTACTGTATCGTGATATTGGGCTGTTCAATTACAGATTCCTGAAGGCACTGTTACATTATAAGCACGGTAACTTAACGAGAGTTTAATACTGTAATATCATATTCAATTGGGTTGAATGGAAGCTGTCCAGATAAATTCAATAGGTTGTGAGAAATTTTTCACGAAAAATATTGAAACATTTCACTTCATTTTCAAATAAAACATTTTTTTGAATTTCTGTTTTATGAAAAATGTTACAATTTTATACCATTCCAGACTAAAGCATATCTTGAAATATTAGGATTCTCTACAGTGCTGTAAGTCTGAAGTTGTAATGCTTCTACTCCCAAGATATGTTGGAACTTATTTTTCATAAGATTTAGAGAGGTTCAGCGCCAAAGGAACTGTTGGATCATCCAGTTTGATCTCCTTCATCATACAGGCCCTTAAATTGCTGTAAGCCCCTAAGCTTGTATTGAACTAGCACAGTGGGGCCCAACCATTTCCTACAGCTTGGATCAGTGGCACATGTTGGTCCCTGGCCTAGATTCAGCTTGCAAAGCTGGATCTGATACGTGGGCGAGCATGGCTGGAGCCCACCTTGGTGCACAAGGCCTGTCTGACATGGGCCCTAACCCTGTATGCTGGATTGGGCCCCATGCCAGATCAGGCCTGCAGCCCTGTCCCCACATGCAGGGCCATGTTGTCCGGCCTGCAGAGCTTTGAAACTTGGCAGTGCAGGAGAGAGGCCATTGCTCCTCGACACCAGATATCTGGACCCACGGAGAGCCCTATGGGTGGGATGACAGGGCTCTGCAGACTGGGTCTGGCCCATGGGCTAGAGGCTGAGCACTGCTGAACTAGAACGTACTTTCCAGAAAAGCAACTGATTTTCATCTGAACACATTAAGAGATGAAAAATCCTCCGCTTCGCTTGGATCCTTAGGTTGGACTGTCTTTCCTTCGTAATGCAACCCTTTTTCACAGTTAGCATCCTATATTTGGGCCATGACAGGTTTTGAGCTACTCAAGTTTTGAGGCACTAGGCTTTTGAAGACACCAATCTTCTCGTTGATTTCCTGGGTGGATAATGTACTGATAAAAGTTATAGTTTAGAGACATTCCCTAATTAAGAAGAGATGGGAATTGGGAGTTTGTCCCTCAGTTAGGGAGAGCCAGTGAGTTAGTTAGAGGTATCCAGAAGCTGTGTGCTGCTTCGCACCTTAAAGCGTGTTGTTCTTCTCATTGTTTGCATGTCTGTCTTTATTGAACCCAGCGATCACTACAGGTAAAAGCAGGGCTTGTCTGTGCTGAAAGGGTTTTTGGGCAAACAAAATGACACACTTATTCCCCTCCTTGAAGTTTCAGGAAAGCCCTTCTCTATCATTTCCTTCTTCTCTCACCGCTGGATTTTTGGCTGGATTGGCTGCCGCTGGTATGGATGGGTTGGTTTCTTCTTTGGCTGTGGGAGCCTTATCACCATGATGACTGTCAGTCTGGATAGATACCTGAAAATCTGTCACTTATCTTATGGTAAGCTACCAGGGCATTTTCACTGAACAAATTTCTTCCCTGGGGGAATGTTTAGGAATTTCATGACTGAATTTATGTGAATCATTCTTTATTCCCTACTCGCCTGATGAGCAGGGAAATCCCTGAATGGTAGTTTTGGCAGAAATGGTAGTTTAATTTTACAACATCTTACGTCAATGTCATTAATGATGTCCCATCGTGTGAGAGCCTGGGAGCTCCACGGTGAAAAAGTCTAGGCATTGATTTTTATTGCCCAGGTAGAGTGAAATAAACTGAAGTGAAGGAAAGAAATAACATACATGGCAATGCGTAAATTAGTACACTTAGATTTTATGATTCTCTCCATTTTTAATAACTTACGTTATCCATAGCAATGAGAGAGTAATAGAATTTAAAGTCAAAATGAAATAGTATGTTCAGCTCACCTAACCTCCCACATATCTTGCTGGGATCCTGTCACCCCAGCTGACTTCCTGCCCTGGGCCAGGGGCCTGGACACAATGAAGCCGTTGAATTTTTCTATGCCCGTGTTTCCTTGATGAGAGAGCTTGTTACTATCTGAAAGCTTTTCCCTAAGAAAGTTCTTGTAGGCTGAGGGCAAGTCACCTCTTCAATTCCCTCGATACGTTGAGTAGATGCTGCTCTTTCAGCGCATCACTGCAAAGAAGAGCTTTTCAGCCTCGTATTATGCCTGTGACTCTTTGCTAAACAGTTTCTGATAAATAGATACTGTATTTACCCAAATTACCATACTGCATTTATCTAGGATGACCCTCTATTTAAGATGGCCCCCAAATAATTGGATTCTATACATGGAAAATGTACGTGTTTGTTAAATTTTTCCATGTATACAATTGAATTATTGGAGGTCATCTTCGATTTGTCACCACCCCTGACTGCTGCAGTGGGGGAAGGCAGTGACAGGGGGCAGGTGGTAGGTGAGGCAGGGGGGGAGGCAGTGTAGGGGCAGAAGGTAGAGGGGTCAAGCAGCCCCCATTACTTGCCCCCTTGCTGCCTGCCCTATTTCATAGGATTATATACAATAATTTTATAATATGATTATATAATATATGGTTTTCTAAAATACACGATGAGCATATACAGTGAGCAATGGGATGGTATTCCCCAAACTCCAGCCCTTGCATTACCTTTAATAGTTAAAGTAATTAACAACATGATTAATTGTATTGGACAAAACTGTATGGGCTCAGGTATGTGCTTCAAATATATTACTGAACAATTTCATATAATCAGCTACTGTCGCTTGCAAGTGGAGTGCACTTGACACCGTTTTGGGAGATGCCTGAAATGGTGCATTATTTAGCATGTGGGATGGTGGGATACATAGTACAACCCCCCTCCGCCCTTTGGCAAGAACCTGGCACTCAGGCCATTGTGAAAACCAGAAAAACCATGCAACTGCAGCTCTCCATATTCATGAGCACTATGGTTGCCTGCTGCGACTGGGTTAGGAAAAAACCTGTATGAAGTCAAGAAGACAGCCACTACATTTCATTTTCTCTTTGTGTTAGGAAATAACTATCCTTATTGAGATTCCAAGAGGTCCTCCAGGCTATCTTATTTTATCTTAATTTAAACATACCTTATTTTATGTTCAGACATTGCTCAGCCAAGTAGAGCCACTTTATAGAGTCACATGAGATCACTCTAATGTAGACACCCATCAAAATCTATTTTTACAGCTGGGGTTCATGTACAACGCTAAGTAAAATGCTTTTTCTTGGCGGGAGGAAGTTAGAGGTCTAAAAATCCTTGGGCCTGTTCCATCTCTCTAATTTTCTCCCTGTAAGAGGCAATATTATAGTGATTTATGAGGAGGAATACCTGGGGAACAAACTTTAGACTAGCTAATAAAAGAACAGCAACTACATATCATCTGATTTTGGTGCCTATCCGTAACTCAGATATCAAATGCCATATATTTATTGATCAAAGGGACAAACCTTTGGTGGGTACAAAGACGTAGCTAAAAGGCTGTATGCCCTGCGTAACCCCCCCTTGGAGGCAGGGTTTCCTGAGAGCCCGAGGGGGGTGGGAAAGCAAGTGGTCAATCTTACCACTCTGGGCGTCAAAGGCACCGGCTGCTGCTACTGCGGTGTCTGTGCACCCAGCTACCACTGCCCTGAGCAGCAAAGACACCTTGGGCAGCTGCTATTCTGGCACCCCAAGGCTGGTCCCCTATTCACCCAGCCCTAGTTACACTATTGGGTGGGAAAATATTTCTTATTCAGTGAGTACACTTCTGAATCCCACAATTCAAGGGCAATTTGCAGAAGTAGTAAGTGTCAAGTCATTTGATCAGCTCTTATTTGTACATGTAGAATAAGGCTAAATGGGATTTTGCCATATATGTGGGTTTTCAAATCCACCGTTGTAAAGGCTGAATTGTCTTTCAGGTACCTGGCTGAAGAGACATCATGCCTTTATGTGTCTGGTGGCAATCTGGGCCTACGCGTCTTTCTGGGCCACTATGCCATTAACCGGAGTGGGAAACTATGCTCCCGAGCCCTTTGGGACATCGTGCACGCTGGATTGGTGGCTGGCACAGTCTTCAGCGGCGCAGCAGGCTTTTATTCTGAATATTCTTTTCTTCTGCCTTGTGTTCCCAACCGCAGTGATCGTGTTCTCCTATGTTAAGATCATTTTAAAAGTTAAGTCTTCCTCCAAAGAAGTAGCTCATTTTGACACTAGGATACAAAACAGTCATCAACTGGAAATGAAACTAACCAAGGTGAGTCAGAGATATTTCTTATCCTGATTTGTCCAACCCTAATGTCTGGGTGGAAGAGTCGATGCCCCTACAGAGCGCTGAATACGTTTTTCTACTTGGCCATGTCACCAGTGCACACTGATGATCTAAAAATGCGCATGTTGACCTTTCCTCTCCTTGTACCTACAAGGTAGGAGGGCAAACTTGAGACAAATAAAGTGTAGTTTTGTGCGTAAGCCACCCAAGTGTGACCCTTGATATCAGGATCCAATGTGAAGCTCTGCCGTAGGATTCTGTTGTGGCTCTGGATGGTTCACGTCATCTGTGTGCCTCAGTTTCCCCGTCTGGATAAGGGGGTGATAATACTTCCCTATGCCACACAAGTTGTAAGTTAGGTGCCCAAGATGTTTGGTGAAGAAAGCCCTAAAATATATAAATGAGAAGCCGTTTTTTGTTATTAGTTACATAAATCTTTCGGACAATTTGTATTTCTCTCTTCAGAAAGATACAACAACATATAGGTGATGCATAGGGAGGGCACAGGGGGGCACTTGGCCCCTCTGCAAGACTGGCCACTGGCATAGCTGCTGCTGGCTTCTGTGGGTGGTCACCAACTGCCCCCACCCTCCCCGTCGACATGGATGGCGGCGCCTGTGGGCAGTCCCTGCTCACCACTCACTCCTGCCACCATCGATGCTGGAGGCTGTGGGCAGTTTTCGCTCACCACTCTCTGCCATGGTGCCCCCACCAGTCCTGGGAGGCACCAGTCATTCATGCAAGAACAAGACATTACTCTGATTGTACATGTTTCTTTTTTTAGTCACAATTTGTATGGAAATTTTGCCCCAGGCTTGATGCATCCTGATGCAATGTCAATTGTTATAAATTTTGGGGACCCTGCCTTAGTTTTGTGTTGTTTTCTCAAAACTGGACACAGTACTCCAGGTGTGGCTTCACCAGTGCTGAATAGAGGGGAAGAATCATTTCCCCTGATCTGCTGGCAGCACATCTACCAGTGCAGCCCAGTATACTGTGAACTGTCTTGGCAACAAGGGCACACTGCTGGCTCATATTCAGCTTATTGTCCACTGTAACCCTCAGGTCCTTTTCTGTAGAGCTGCTCCTTAGCAAGTTGGTCCCCAACCTGTACTGGTGCATGGGATTGTTCTGTCCTCAGTGCACGACTTCACATTTGTCCTTATTGAACCGCATGAGATTTCTTTTGGCCCAATCCTCCAATTTGTTGAGGTTTCTCTGAATCCTAGCCCTACCCTTTAGTGTATGTAACTACTCCCCCCAGCTTGGTATCATCTGCAGACTTGCTGAAGGTGCAGTCCATCCCATCTTCCAGATTATTGATGAAGAGATTGAACAAAAGACACCTCAAGACCGACGCTTGGGGCACTCCACTTGATACTGGCTGCCAACTAGACATTGAGTCATTGATCACTACCATTAAAGCCCAATGACCCAGCCAGTTTTCTATCCACCTTACAGTCCATATATCCAATCTGTACATCCTTAGCTTGCTTGTGAAAATGTTGTGGGAGACAGTATCAAAAGTCCTGCTAAAGTTAAGTATGTCATGTCCACTGCTCTCTCCACATCCACAGAGCCAGTCACGTCATCGTGGAAGGCTATCAGGTTGGTCAGGCATGACTTGGTCTTGGTGAATCCACGCTGACTGCTCCTGATCACTTTCTTCTCCAAGTGCTTAGAAATGGATTCCTTGAGGATCTGCTCTATGATTTTTCCAGAGACTGAGGTGAGGCTGATGGGTCTCTAGTTCCATTTCCTAAAGAAGGGAACTATATTTGCCCTTTTCCAGTCATCTGGGACCCCTCCTGTTCAACACAAGTTTTCAAAGATAATGACCAGTGGTTCTGCAATCACATTAGCCAACTCCCTCAACACCCTTGGGTGCATGGCATCTGGCCCCATGGACTTGTACACATCCAGCTTTTCGGAATAGTCCCTAACCTGTTCTTTCTCACTGTTGGCTGCTTATCTCGTCTCCAAACCGTGCTGCCAGGTACAGTCTGGGAGCTGACCTTGCCTGTGAAGACTGAGGTGAAAAACACCTTTGAGTACTTCACGCTTTTCTGCATCATCTATCACTAGGTTGCCTCCCCCATTTAGTAAGGGATCCATACTTTCCCTGATCTTCCTCTTGTTGCTGACATACTGTAGAAACCCTTCTTGTAGAAACCCTGCTGCATATCCCTTGCTAGCTGCAACTCCAACCGTGCTTTGGCCTTCCTGACTTCATGCCTGTATGCCCAAACAATAGTCTTATACTCCTCCCTAGTCATTTGTCCAAGTTTCCACTTCTAGTAAGCTTCCTTTTTCTGTTCTAGCTCACTGAAGAGTTCTTTGCTAAGCCAATCTGGTCTTCTGCCATACTTGCTAGTCTTCCTCCACATCAGGATGGTTTGTTCCTGCACCCTCAGTAAGGTTTCTTTAGAATATAACCAGCTCCCCTGGACTCCTCTCCCCCTCAGACTGGTCTCCCAGAGATCCTGCCCATGAGGAGTTGAAGTCTACTTTTCTAAAGTCCAGGGTCCTTCCTCTGCTGCTCTCCATCCTTCCTTTCCTCGGGATCCTGAATTTAGTCATCTCATGGCGCTGCTGCCCAAGTTGCCATCCACTTCTGCATCCCCCACCAACTATTCCTGGATTGTGAGCAACAGATCAAGAAGAGCAGGGCCCCAGTTCTGGGTCTTGTATGGAGCCTGACTCCCTGGGGTTTAGATCTGTAGAGTCAAATCATTGAATAATGAAAAATGAGGGCTGGAAGGGACCTCAGGAGGTCACATTTAGTCCAACCCCCTACTCAAAGCAGGACCAGCGCCAACCACATCATCCCAAATCCCTCCATTCAGCCCCAGAGTTTCAAAGGAGGATGGATATAAAGTTCCCTTTAGGCTGATCTATGTTTTGATTGAAATGCTGGTGGGTGACAGAAGAAAGGGAAGGCTTAAAATCTTGAAGCAATTTTTTGCTTAAAGAAAATGAACATCAATAGATGAAAGCAGAGATTGGGCATATTACGTTATCTGAAAGGGTTTAAATGGTTTGAGAGGCGAGCATTTCTGGAAGATTTGTGCTGTAATCACCTCTTTCCAAATGAGTTTTCTTGTACTAATATCTTTTAGGATGCAGTGCATTTGCCTATGAATTAGAGCAGCTCTGTAAAACATGCGCAACACTGTTATATAATGCCATAGAGGAGATATATCATGTTTAAATAGATCTGGGCAAAACTGGCTTACTCAAAATAAGTGTCTAAAAACTTTAGCAAAACTACAACATTCTTTTAGTGTTTAAACAGAATATATCTACACACACACACACACACACACACACACACAGAGGTGTCAGAGGAAAGTCCTTTACAATAGCAATTCACCCAGTAAGAGTCTATAGAAATTCTTCACAGTATCCGCATTATGTAGCAGAGAATGAGATTCCTACTATAGCTCAGTTTAAATATTCGGTTGAAGAGTTATTGCTTGCAATTAAACTCCCATCAGTTCATTTTACACTGAACCAGAGCAATGCAGCAACTGTGACTATAGCTATGGTATTCCCATAAGGCTGTCAACTTGAATCTTTGTGTGTTGCTCACAAAATGTGCATTTTTAATTCTGTTTATCCTCCAAAGTTATCAAATCATCTGCATTTTTACTTTGGAAAGTTGGCAGAATTATTATTTTTTAGCTTCCTTAACAGTCTCCTATGTTTTGTTTCTACCCTGGGCCCAGACAGGAGATGAGGTTGACTTAGCAGAACTCTGACTTTCCCTCTCCCCTCCTGTTATAACCATCTTTCATCATAACATATTGCCAGCTGCTTCCAGGTTGCTGGTGATTTCCTCATGCATCATCAGCACTACCTGCAAGACAAGAAGCAGCCCTGTGTTGAACCTAAACGTAGCAGTCTATTTTCCTTTTCTTATTCCTTAGTTCCCCTTGTCCTTTCTGTAGGACCTGACAGTGGAGATTGGGGAAGGCTGACAGGGGCTCGGATGGGGAAAACCCTGACACACACGCACTCCCATCTGAATACCAAATTTTCTTTCTGAAACACTGATAGCAAGGACTTCAACCCAGGGCTGGAAATTTTGCTATAAGTCCTTTCAAAGACATTCGCTTAAACAGTGAAAAGAATAGCTTTGGGCTTTATGAATATGTTTGGGAATCACATATGTGCTCACAATTCCTCCAGAGCTGATGTCTGTGTCCTTGAGCAGGTCAGCTTTGAGTGCTCAGGTATGGACACTTCTTGAAGCCTTTTAATAAGTAGCTTTGAGAGAGTCAGAGCACTGGCTAGTTTCTCTTGACTTCAGACTCTAGAAACCTGTGTTTGGATAAGTGGTCTTCATTTTTTGGGTCCTGAATTTCCCATTTTAGACACAGAGTTAATAGCAGTCACTTCTCAGGGGAGCTGGAAAGCATTTGGATGGACGAAGCTATAGAAATGGATCATACTTCAGAAAAGTCCAGGGAAGAAGTAGATGCAGCCTAAGCCAGTGGTCCTCACCTGGGGTGCCATGATGCAGGTGCTGCCACTGTGGCAGCGGCCCAGTAAAACTGTCCCATGCACAAGGCTGCAGCATGTGTGCATGCTCCTCCTTCATTAAGGCTCTCTAATAGACCTACACCAGGAAGCAGAGCTGGAGCTGACTTGTGCTTATTGCATATGTGTATATATGTATATACATATACACACACACATATATATGTGTATACATACGTGTGTGTGTGTGTCTAATTTATATGAACACATTCAAATATTCATTTAAATTAAATTTCAAATGTCACTGGCTATTTTGGTTAGCGTATTCACCTCTCAGCTGGCTGAATAGCCTCAGGGAAAGATTTGTGCCAAGAGAATCACACGGTTTTCTATAAGTAGCAAGTGAACATACAGCTGCAGATAGATAAGGAAAAGGACAATGAATGACAGGATCGGTTCACCTTGCAGCACTTGTCTCCAGCTGGGATTTATTTCTTTCCATTGTGTCGTGTGCTGCATCTGTGGTGAAGGAGTGCTGTGCTAGAGAATCAGTCCACAGAGAGAATTGTGTTAGGTAACTTTTTGCTTTCCTTCTGGTTTATTTTTGTCTCGCCAGGTGGCAGTGTTGATCTGTGCAGGATTTCTAATTGCCTGGATTCCATACGCGGTGGTATCTGTGTGGTCAGCTTTTGGACACCCAGACTCCGTGCCCATTTCGCTTTCGGTGGTACCGACCTTGTTTGCAAAATCAGCAGCTATGTACAACCCAATTATTTACCAGGTCATTAATTGTAAATCTGCCTGTTGTGGCTCGAAGGCCCTGCAGAAGAAGAGCACCTTGCAGAATACCAGGTATATTTTGGAAGTGGGGCAGGCCATAAGCTTTTTGATTCCTGAACACTCATGTCTTTATCTCAGTATCTTTACACTGCGGATGAGCTGCTGTATTGGGATGGTCAAATTATTCATCTGGCTTGGTTTCTTGTTCTTGATAGTGGTTAGTGGTGGATGATATTTAGGAAATTTCAACTCCTCCTACAACTAACCAGTTGAATTGCCCAACATCTGTAGCATGTGTTGAAGCATGGTTTCTTCTTGAGTGTCCCTGGTGGTCATCACCTGAAGCGCGCTAAGACAGTTATCTATTACAGGCCCTATTCCATAACCCATTTAAATGATTGAAGAGATGCCTATTGACTACAGTGGGAGTTAGATAAGGCCCACAGTTTTTTTATCCCAACTAACGGCATAACCATAAAAGGTGCTAAACACTAAGGCTGTGCGAAGCTTCAGTCCCTGATTCAATTCAGTGGAGATTTGGCCGAATTTGGTGGCCGAATCTCTGAATCCAAATCCTCCAAATCAATTTGCAGCTTTAAATGTTTTTTCTACGTACTTCAAGATACCAGGTGGCTCGTGAACACTGCAATGCTGGGACAGATGTAGCATCCCACAGGAGCACGGGGGGCTCCCCAGTGTGCTCAGCAGCTGACTCAGAAGTGGACCAGAAGCACTTGCAGTCCACTTCCTGGTCCACTGGGGAGCACGCAAAGGGGGCCCTCCATGGCCTCCCCCCCGGCTCAGTGACTGGTGCCTCCTAGATCTGGTTGGGAGGCACCCAGGGTCCTCCTGCAGCTAATTGCTGAATCGGGGGGGCACCGACGGTGGGGGCAGCATACTCCTCGGCAGACCTGGAAGTGGACTGGAATTACTTTTGGTCCACTTTCAGGTTCACTGCCGAGCATGCTGGAGAGCCCTCCCCCCCGTGGTCCTGTGGGATTCTCCATCTGCCCCAGCACCACACCAATCAAAAGCCATGCTGCTACCTCAAGATATGTAGAAAAAACTTTTAAAGCTTTGCCTGCGTCCAGATTGCTAATTCACTAAATCAGCATCAAATCTTCAGATTCAGTTTCAGTCAAATCGAATCGGGGACAGTGATCTGAATCAATGGATCAAATCACTGTCTCCGATTTAGGCTGTATCTGAATCCAAATCCAAATAGGATTCAGCTACGGCCTTGGATAGGGCCCGTTTTGCATAGACCTACTAAACACCCTGAGTTCCTAGTGGAGTTTGTGGGGGCAGCATGCCTGGCACATTGAAGACACCAGCCTCAAGCCAAGTGTTATTCTATACAAATGTCTTAATTAAAAAAAAAAAAATCTTAATAAGGCTCTTTGCTTCAATAGCAGCTTCATGGTGAAATTGGGTTGAAAAGGGTCTAAATCAGGACAGAATTTGGTGTTTTTGCTTCATGGGATGCTAAAATATTGGCAGTGCTGTAACTAGGGTGGGGTGAGCTGGATTCCAGCCACAGGCACCGACTATTGTCGGGGTGCTGGAGTCAGTCACGCCCTGACTGGGAATCTTTGCTATGTTGAGTGTAGCATTTTTTTTTAGGATAGCCAAGGGAACCAAGGAGTCTGCAGGATCCAAGTGCTAGTAGTTCATAATTCCAACTGCATCATCTGGACTGGAAACACAAAGTGAATTCTTCACATAATTGTATAAGCTAGAGAGATAAAAGTCCCTTTTACTGCACATTTTCAAGTGAGTTTTCCAGGTTTAACTTTTACAGACTTCTACAACTTCCTTTGGGAAACTTTTATAGCCTTAGAGATCTCATATGTCAGGAAATTTCATTTGCAGTGTAGTTAGCCATTAAGGCATACTGAAGTCAGGGGTCTCATACAGCACAATAGTAGCAAAATAGTCTATTGCCCTGTGTACAGTAGTATCTGAGGTGTCAATATAGTATACATAAATGGGGAAAAGTAAGATTTTCTGAATGCTTCATGCAGGAAATCTGTGCACTGTAATATCAAAAATCATCAGTGGGTAGTGAAGCAAAGCTTACCACCCATTATATATAGTCCCCTTCCATCAGATTCCTAGTTGCCAGCCAATCTACGCATGATATCTAACTTTAGGGGCCTTCATCAAGTCTACAACTCCTTTTACATTTTAATTGGGATGTAGGAACCACCTGCCTGATC
This sequence comes from Caiman crocodilus, assembly GCA_030014935.1. NCBI lineage: Eukaryota > Metazoa > Chordata > Crocodylia > Alligatoridae > Caiman > Caiman crocodilus. The sequence goes on along the minus strand of JAGPOW010003642.1, from coordinate 1,196,579 downwards.
ACGGGGAGCTATCGGTGGCTGCGGTAACTCACTGGTGTCTTTCAGTATCAATATAAATTCAGATTTATCTCCAGTTCGCTCTATATAGAGAAGCATATATAGGTATAGGGAGGTATATATAGGTGGAGGAGGTAGGAGGTAGATATATAGAGAGGTATATATAGGTGCAGGTATACAGGTACCTGTATAGGTCATTTGGAGAGGCTTGGTGAACATAATGACTCAAACTGTGCTCAGCCTCTGGGCTAGACTTCCAAAGAAAAGGAAGGTTAGAGCATCTCCCTCTCCTTGAATACTTGAAATATGGCAGGTATAAGCCCCACGTGAGAGTTTCAGAATTTATGTATGTGTGGTGAATAAAGTGACCTAGGCAGATTACTCTCTATGTTCTGGACTCTAATTATGTATAAGACAGGCTATTTCATGCAACATGACCACATTTTTTCTTCTTGTAGGTTGAATACAATATCTACAAATAGAACGTCTATGGCAGTCGATGAAACCTAGCAGGAAGTACAAAGGCAGATGTATATGGTGAATGAAAATCTGTTGACAGACAATCATTTTCTTCTCAACTTTTTCTTTTGTAAAGAAATTAATATATGATGACGACTTTATTTTAATGTTGGTTTTTCTCTCTATTCCTATGTGTTACGCACTGTGCGCTTTTTTTAATCCTAAATGGAATTATATCAGAGCTGTGTAAACTTTTAGAGGATAAAAAAACCCCAACAACCCAGTAAAAGGTCATTTGAATTAAAAATGTAAATTTGTGTAGGCCATATTTAGAACACTTTTGATTTGCTTTTTGTGAACATCCACATGAGTGACTCTCTTCTTCATGGAAAGTTAGACTCAGAAGTATTCCTGAGAGGCATTTATGTGGTTATCTTGGGATCACTTTAATTTTCCTCTTTCTGTTTATAAAAGTTTTTGTTATCAAGCCAAGGAGCAGCAACAACATTCATGAGACCAATCCAAATTGTTCTTGAAGATGCCTCCACTTGGGCATGGTGACACCAAAAAAAAACCCAAAAAAGGAAGGTATCTTCCTTTGGAAGAGTGATCCAGATCATCAGGCTTAGGCATGCAAGATCCCTATAGAGTGAATAGGGATAGCCAGATCTAGAAAATAGGTAATGAATGTTTAGGCATCAGGAGCATATCTGAATTACTAGCCTTTTCCAGGATTTAGGATAATGGGATAATGACTCTGGGCTGCATATTAGGAGCCTTCATCACTTCGGGTTAAGAACGCCCAGAGGAGAGGAGCCTAGTTTGCACCAGGTGTATTCATTGCATGCCAAGCGCAATGCGCACCCTATGACTGCTTTCAGTCCAAACCTGGGTAGCTAGTGGTGGTGCCCTCCTTTTGCACAGTACTCTAGTGGCTGCAGAATTCACTTTGGAAGTGAGAGATTATGTGACCAGGAAGAGAACAAGAAATGTGGAACCGGCCTCTACAGCCCAGTGAGGGGGATGTTTTCTTGTAGGTCGGAAACCCTGTGTTCTTGTCCCGCCCGCCAGGTTTATATCTGTTTTAACCAAGGATCGCCAAATTTAAAATACATAAGCAGGCCTGGCAGCAGGGGACAGAGCCCAGTGCTCCCAAGAGTGTGTCCTCTGACCCCATGAATTCTGTGCTCGTGGCTCCCCTGTGGTCTAGCTTCAACAGGAGAGTAGGGATATAATCTATAACTTGGAAACTCCCCCGGAGAGCTGAGATGTGGGCTTGAGTCTCCACAGGCTGAAGTGAATCTGGGACCTTGCACTGCTTTTGCCCAGGCCCACATGCTGGGATCGGGGCCCTTTGGCCCCATGCCACTTCCACCTGGCTCCACATGCCACCATCCAGCCCCATGCACCAGGATCAGGCCCTGTGCTGCCCTGTACACTCAAACTAGGATGCAGAGCCACAGCCTGTGTACCTGTGGGTAGCCCTGTGGGCCAGATAAATCTGTGCTGGGGGCTAGATCTGGCCTGCAAGCTGGCGGGTGAGCACCCATGCACTAAGCTATTGTGCAACGGGTAGGTGTCACCAGCTGTATTGTCAGGTGGAACGTGGCTCTGTGGGTGCCTAATAGACCAGGGACGTAGGGGGAATTTAGGACCCTCCTAACTCCAGCCTGGTTCATAACTTGGAGTTAGTTGGAGCTACTTGAGTAGGTGGGTGATCTGTTTTGCTTGTGAAAGTACCCAGGAGCCTTAGCTCTGGGTGCCTAGGGAACGTTTCAAGACACAATGGAGGCACCGCATGATTCAGGTTTGCCGAAGTAGGTATGTGGCTGCTTGGAGCAGAGTTGATCTGCATTGCTTTCGGGACTTAATTAAGAGCCTAAATGGCAGTCCTATTTTGGTGCCTACAGGAATGATTTGGCTGTAGCCCCCACCACATAACTTAGTTGCTCACGTGACACCCCACAACGAAACAGTGGCTGGAGCAAAGATTTAGCTGGCATCCCCTCTGCCTGAAATATGTTGGCATCGTGCACTGTGGCAGAGTTTTGAGTTGTGAAACTCATTGAAAAGAGAAGCAAATGTGCTATCCATGGATAATCGACAAACAGAAAAAAGTAAGTTGAACAATTGATTTGATGCAAATAGTTTGTCCATGTTTAATCACTAGGAATATCCTGGGGGGAAATGGCATGAGATGTGTGGGAGATGCTGGTTACTAGCCGAAGGTATATAAAACAAGCAGCCAATGTATAAACACAGATTTTTTCTTCACATTCACTGCCCATCCATCTATCCTTTTTGAGATCAGTATTAAATATTCAAAGGTAAAATCTTTCCTCAGCCTCAGCTCCGAACCTCTGCTCGGAGCGACTGTAACAAGAATTATATTCAATTTGGTACACACAGTACCTTCTCTCTTTCTCTAGCTTTGCCATGCTGACACAGGCAGTTTTACATAAAGGTACTAAAGATTAATATTTGCCCTTTTCCAAATCAAAACATCTGTCCTATGTAATGTAAAATTGCAAGGATAGGCTTAGTCTCAATTACTCCTAAAGATATCAGCACAAGTCTCTTCTTTGCTCCTTAAAGGAAAGACAACATTAAAAAGGCATTTCAAATAATAGCCAGTTTAAGGCGAAGTTATAAAAAATGTGAGATGTTTGTAGCTTGTTGTTATTTCACAGCTGTGTTTAACATATGTTTTCTCGCTATAGCGATTTGAGCTCCTATTACAGCAGCTCTGTTGGGATGGGTAATCTGGCTTCACAAAGTAGTACCAGGGAGGCTTAAACTAGGGGGTTTAGTTGTGCAGTTGTACCTACCAAGTCTCCCATGGTGCCATGAGCAATTATTATTCTATCAGTTGATTTTCAGACCAAGTAGTGTCTGGTGACGTTTGAAGATCCTGAGCTGGGAACAAGGGAGAATCCACATTCCCCTTTCGAAAAATGCTTGCCTATTTGAGCAAAGAAATGAACGGAATAAATCCTGGAAGTGTTGCTGTTTCTGGTGAGTAAATGCTCACCTTTCTAACAAGCTAGAACCATCTTTTAGGGAAGTTCCCTCCCCGTGCCCTGCTCTCCCGTAAAACAATATCGGTATACAGAGAATCTGCAACCCCCTGGCATTGCAAGTTGTACTTTGCAGTTCAGTGTGAATGAAACCCAGGGAATGTCTCTCTTTGGGAGCCCCAGGTACCCAACATCTTTTAGGATTTGGCTATGAAAGAAATCATTCGATCCATTTCTGTAGCTCTTAATCAGTGTTTGCTCAGGTTAAAATGCCATTGATGTCTGCAGGATTTTAGCCCAGTTAAGGAAAGTTTTAAGACCCACAGGTTGAGATTCTTCAAGTGGAGATTCATTGTATCAGAGTTCATGATAGACTTGAAAGAAGGATTGATATTCTGGACAGAGTTCAAGGCCGGTGATTTCATAGTGCTTGCCCAAATTCTTGCTATGGTTTCAATAAGATAAGCTTTTGTTTCTTTGCTCTTTGCTTTGAGCAATGGTATAGTACATCAGACACCTCAAGAACAGAAGATTAGATTGTCCAGTTTGACCTCCTGTGTTAATAAACAGTTCCTAGGATTTCAGCCATTTCTCTCTCCATTGAAGGTGTGATTGTAGAGAGCTTAAAGAGTCTCCCTACAGATCCACAGGCATGAGTTTGTGTCTAGCTTCAAACATGTGGTACACACTAGAGGGTCCTGATCATTCATATTGAAGGGGTTTGAAAATATCCAGAGATGGACCACTTGCCTGGTCATTTGTTCCAATGATTAATTGGTCAACTTTGTAAACTACGGTTTATAATAATAAAATGTAGTTTACAAAGATTTTATCTACAGGTCTACAATTCTCTAAATATCCACCAACTATGAAGTTCTTTTAACTGGAGCTTATGTAAAATATAGACAAACTAAAGCTGATTCAGCATGAAGGACGATGGCATATGACTGAAAGAACATCGTTGGTATTGTATTTTCAGTAATACAGTATCATCGTTGAACTTCATGGTTTGATGTATGAACATTAACAGAAATGATTTTCAATGCAAAAACACATTGTGTCATAAAGGATACTATTATAAATGCATCTCCCTCGTTAGGTGCCTTATGTGCACAATCAGATTATATTGCCATGATTCAAAGTGATATCATTTAAAGTAATGAAATCTTAACTTCCTGCTAGTGCCTCATGATAGAGAAAAATGATTGAATTAGAGTCCTCCCTGACTATTCAAAACAGCACTGGTTTCTAGTTCTCAGGTATCAAGAGCAAGATGGAAGCCCCAGTGCAATCTAGTCCCTGCATTGTATTTCATGGTTACAGCTCAAGGCACATATGGCAAAACCACACAGATCACGTGATTGTGAAGGTTTGCTTGTCATACAGACGCAAACAATGGATTGCAAACCTAGCACTGTAAAGGTTTCCTCTATAGACTTGCAAAATTTTTGCATAGTTTTAATTTCCCGCCTAGAGGATTACTGGATGATTTCTAGTCAGCAGTCTACTTCCCCAAGGTAGCTTCCTTTATTTGGCTCTACTTTTCATTTGAGGAGAAGACAGGGTTTCTGATGGACTACGAGACCTTGGGGTTGGAAGAAGAAACTTTTTTTTATTAAAACTTGGAATAAAGTTGAAGTCCTGGATGCCAAAATCCCAGAGCAAGAGTCTTTGAAGAGTCCATGGAATGGCTGCTCATGGCTTATGTGTTGCTATATCAGGAATACTAACGAGGGAAGGACCTGAAGACTGCTATGAAGCTTTTTGGCCTGCACAGCTAGAGCTAAGCCAATAGTGGCATGCATAGAATGAAAATGGGAAAGAGCAAGCTAAAGCTAGAGTTTCTCCTAAACAGGAAGAAAATGTAATTGGCATGTTGACTGGGCACCGTGGTAACAGATTTGGCTGGTTTGTGTTTGGCTTACCACTTGGACAGCTTGAGCATGGATGTTCCTCAGTTTCTTTGCTCTGGAGAGTCACCTTCCTATGACGAGTCTCCGCAATCCTTGTAGTTTCAATGTTGTATCCGTGGTTTCCCAGGCACGTTTTGACCATAGCTCCATTTTCCCACCTTCCAGGCTTGTAGAAGCTTCTTGCTGATAGTTCCACCTTGGTTGAGGAAGCTCCTCCATGGTCCCTGTGTCCAACTCTATTTTCTGGAGGTCGTGGCTCCTGGAAGGTTCTTGCCTCCATCAGAAGCTCCTTGTGAATAAACTCCAGTACAGTGCTGATCCTCACAAGGACCATCTTTGCTGTAAGGATGAATTGGCTTAGCTCTTCTTGCCCACTGCGTGGCTGCACAGATCTTCCAAGATGTACAGATGGTCTAAGCACTAACTGTTTTGCAAGTGTTGCTGCTGAGCCAATAACTCTGTCAGGAAAAGGAACAGGACTTCTGTTATTGTTGCTGCATCTCCATACACGCACCACAGCAGAAGGCATCTATCTAACTTCCCACCCAGCTCTCCCCCTCCCCTTTCCCTTTTTCCCACCATGTTCTACCTTTTTTCAGGATCATTTCTAGGACCTATGTCTTATACCTATGTCTTTATCAGTGGATATGGTGTATCCCTCCACCAATGTAATATACTGCTCTTGGCTTAGCTTTCTCCACCATGCTTCCATTTCTCAAGTAGGTTGCTTTGGCCCTGAGGTTTTCCCCTTCTGAATTAGAGTCCAAGCAGAAACAGAAGCCTGCTTTGCCATCTGCGATGGGGACCTTTTGGTATTCTGCCCTTCACTGGGAAGAAACAGTACTTTATTATTCAGTAGGGAGACCCTTGTACCAGGGACCAACTACTGTCCATTGCAGGGCTTAGTAATTCTTTGATTACTCTCTTCTCAAGAAGCTTTTTCCCTATTGACTCAGGGGTTTCCACCTTGATAGCTGGCATTATGCCTTCTCAGCATGGTAGAAGTACATGGTCACTGTCTTGCTTTGTCCAGTCTTGCAGCTTGCTTCTCCTGGTTCTCTTTCCAGGCTATCAGTGGTTGCTGTCACATACAGTAAGTTTCTGACTGTTGCAAGCATATCCTTCCTGGCTACAGATTTGGTAGATTTTCTGTTGGGCTTCTGGCACTAAGATGCCCGAGTGCTTTTTCAGTGATTTCAGAGGCATTCCAGCATTCATTGCTGATCAGTTCCTCCCTTCCCACTCGTTGGGTCTACTTCTCCCTTTTGCCAAAAACACACATGGGTCTCCCTGGGCTGATCAAGCAGACTTTCTAATGCATATAACCCATAGTCATGTAGCTCCTGGATTATGGCTCTCATCAGCCTTTTCACACTGAATGCCCTGGAGTGTCTTTGTTTAGGCCTGAACTCTGGCCAAAATTGGATGAGGTTCTGGTATAGCTTTTTTCAAGAGCCAGTTACTTCTAAACGGATTATGAATAGGACTCAAATACCAGCCTGTCCTGCAAATGATCATAGTTGAGAATTAGAAGGTCATTTTGTTGGGTTTTCTGTTTTCTAAATGGTACAGTGTGTAAGCCTGTATCATCTAGAAGGTAAGCCTGTATTTTGCAGGCCATCTAGTATGGTTTTACTTTATGCTATTCACTGCGGATGCCACAAGAAGACAGTAGATGTGTTGGCACCAGTCCATTATACCTAGGAGACAGACTAGCACATGTAGCCAACTAGCTTCCACAAGTATTCCTTCTGACTCCTCTCCTTTTCAGTGCACATGCTGGTATCCAGCTAACAGCTACAGCCCATTAATATGTATGAACGGATGACATCTGTCTTGCTGGTGCAGGCAATGATCTACATAAGTCAAGAGGTCACTCAGTCAGAACATGAATGTTCTGGTTACCTACTTTTATCGATGTAAACTTACATTAAGTGAGTGTGACAGTTACCACAACCTGCCATCTAAGCAATTATCGAGCCAAATGCTCTTGCAGACTGCGTTAAGAAATGACCACTCCCCTTCCAGCTAGTTGTTACATAGCTAGGAGTCAAGCGGGATCCCAGCCCATTGTCCCACTCTCATCTCAGTCATCTAAAATAAAAATCCCCTTTTGCACTTCTTTGATCCAGAAATTGGCAGGAATGTCCTGGGGTGCAGAGGTTAATGACCTTCAAACCTCAGTCTGAGGAAAGGTACTTGCTCCTGCAGAGTATTGGGCAGCAGTAAAGGAGAGAAGCCAATACACACATCCCATTGACTCTGAACCAAATACAGTGGCTCCCACCATTAGCGGCTGCTTTAAATGTATGTTGACATCTAGTCTGTATACGTCAGCTCATGTAGCCACATCCAAAGATTTCATTGAGATGCCATCACCCTCAAGTCTTCATGGAAAGTGGATAAAAATAACTTGCTACCTGCAAGGCTAGCCATGTTGCTGGGAAGCATAGATAAGCTCAGAGCAGCTTCTATACAATCAGTCTGCTTCCAGAAGAAAACACCTAAACTGATAGTCATTGAAGACTTGCTTAGCTTGACCTCAGGACATCCCTTTTTTGTTGCCACTCATGCATTCATGGCCAGCATGGCTAACTCAGCATCATCCACAGCTGAAGACACATATCAGGGCTAATAGCCGTGTTCTTGCAGTATGGCAATAGCTCAGGGATGGAGAGGTAGGCATGCTGATAACACTTGGGCCCTTTTATTGACATTCACTCATTTGTAACTGGGGTAACAACTGTAGGATCAAGCTGAACAGGATGCTGACCAGGGTAGTCAGAGCAGAAGCAATGATGCCAGTATTTGGTCTGAGTCAATCCCCACAGTGTCGGACTGCAAGGCAGCACTGCTGAGAGTTGAACACATGATTTGCGTTCAGACGGCTAAATGATATGATAGCCCCCTATCCACAGAAATAGTTCTGACGAAGTAGAGGGATGATTCCTACAAGTTAAAGCTGTAGGATCAGATGCTACAAGGATGTGCAATGTATAGATACCTGAATGAGCTCTGGACAAACTAGCTCATGTACCACACAGTTCAGTTGTATAAACGTGGCCCCATACCTGGGCTGTGACCCATCCTTCTTCTCAGCAAGGCTAATTTGCTTGTACACAGCACCACACTATCGCAGCTATGCTACTTCTGGGACCTGAGCTATCTCAGCTCCCTCAGGCATCTCTACATGGTATAGCATCATACCATGCAGGTATGCCTTTAGGCTATGTCTGAACTGTACCTTTACTATAACTATATCCAACACAGGGCATGTTTCAGTCAGAGTAGGAATGGCAAGTAGTGTACATTCCTTGTTCTGCATAATTATTAATATTACCTTGCATTAACTTAGACTGGGCTTGCCACGGCCCTTGCTGTTCAGTAGTCTCCTAATACAGTAATAGATGTAAAGTTGATGGTACTGGATTATGCAATGTGGTCTAATCTGTACCAGACAGCCTACAGATATTCAATAATTCTTGATCATGAAGATGAAGTAGTGACTGAAAATCATCATTGGCACTTTCTCCCATGATTCTGCACATTGAAGGAAGAAGGTGACCTATCATTCTGCCCCACTAGAGGCTCTGCACCTCCAGAGCCACTTCATAGCAGCTGAAGATCTGCTGTAGCACAGTTAAGAATCAAGTTTATGGGGTCCAGTAAAGTTACTCAAGAGTTACCACGGTGTTGTTTCATGCACAGAGCTCTGTGCAATAATAAAGGGACTCTGGTTGGCTGTAGCGATGTGGATCTGTATGTTAAGTGCCCTGTATTCAGTGCCACTGCTTGCAGCATCATAGTGCATTGTGTCTGCACTATGTAGTGCCATGTAGTGCATTGTGTGCTCAGAGCTGTTGCACAGTCTCCATGTATATGAAGTTTCCAGGTGTCACCCTCCAAATCTTCCCCTCTACAGCTCTTGCCTAACCTGCTGCAGGTCATTTATGAACGTGAAAGGATGTTCCAATCAATAGCACTAAATTCTGGCCCAGCAGGGTAGGAAGATTTAGAAAAATGAGCAAAAATGTAACCGGTAACAAAAGAGACATTACAAGAAATGGTCAGTCTAAGACAAGGCTGATGGATCAAATATTAGTAGTCTAGAAAAGAGAAGGCTAAAGAATCGTTTATATTGTGGTTTATAAATAGCTTTTACTACTAATAATGTAAACAAAGGAAGGGGATTATTCACAGTCTCAGAAGATGGTGGAATAGGAAATCATGGCCTGAAGCTAAAGGACGGAAAGTTGAGGTTAGGCATTTTCAGCTATCAGAGAAATTGGAGGGCTGAAAAATTGTCAGGGGAAGAAGTTCAGGCACTTCTTGTAGGTATTTGAGAATAGATTAGCTAATCCATTTGTGGCAATGATTTACAATAGCAACGGCTGCTCAGTATTCGTTTTAATCCTGGTTTCCAATTCTATGAAAAATTTCTAATTCAAATGTTGAGATTATTTTACTTTAGTAGCTGCCTGTATTATAGGGAGATGCAGTAGGGAGCCCTGTGTTGCGGTTGCTGGGCTGCGTACAGTGAAACCGGCTGACGCGAATGCTCATCCTGAAGCTCCATTTCTAGCAAAGTAAAATGAAAGTTCAGGGTTGCTGCAATGTGTTGGGGTGTTGATGATCCATTTGAATGCCTGCTCTTTTTAAAGTTCAACTCTTCTGTCTTTTTCTAAAGACATTTTTTCAGATTACTTTACACTATTTACAGTGGTGTCAAATTTGCAATGCTTACAGTTCAGGCCGAGACAAAATGTTGCAATTACTGCTGTAACCTCTAACTGGAAACATAACAAAACTCTTTTCTCTACCAGATGCTTCTCTGACCATATTGAAAAGCTTTTTAAAATGTAGCTTGTTATTTGTAGACCTGGATTACATGAATAGTTTGAGGAAGGTCGTGAGAAAAGAGGGACAAAGATGTTTTCTGGAAGAGAGATTTTTCCCCAGATATTTTTGTGAAAGGCATGGTGTAAAACCTTTCACCTCACGTGAAACAAGAGATCAAAATGGATCAGAAAAAGGGGGCCAAGCTTGACATAACACAACCAGGCCATCTTTGCTATGATGTCTTGCATCATTCATTTTTACTATGAAGTCAAGCCTTGCAAGTGGTATTGTGTATGCATAATATATAGAAACCATCTAGATTAATCTCTCTTGCAAAGCTGACGAGACAAATATATGGCAGCAAGTGGCATGAATAAGTAATGTAAAATAACTTTTTCTCAATGGCTTGTAGTCATATATTTTGATCTTTTGAAAGAAAAAAATGCGTGTGTGTGTGCACACGCACGCATAGATACATAATCAAAATAAACCCACACACATATATAGTTAACAAAATAGCAGAGTTTAGTGAGATAAGAAAACTCAGTACAACTTTCGGTAACAGCATCTCAAAATAAGTAAAATCCAAATGTAATTTCAAAAATTATAAGCTGGATGTGTAACCATTCCTTGTGTCAACAGTTATCCTATAAGCTATTAAGAAACTAATTTAAATAGTTTTGCTCTGATACCAGCTTTCTATTTATTGAGTTAGTATGGAAAGCAACAGATTGGTAGGTGCAGTATGGAGTAGGTCATGACACATTTAGTTCAGCCTTCATTGCAATAACACTATTTTATCTTTCGTCCTACAAAGCAAGAAATGCGGTATGAAAGCCGTAGTCTCCCTTTCTGCTCCATTTACAGTATCAGATTAATCACTGCTGTAAATGAGTATGGCTTCATTGAAGTCCATGGTTCTGCATGCCTTTAACAGTGGAAAAATTCAACCCTGTGTTTGCACATTAAAAGTCAAATCTTGATTCTATTGAAATTGATGGGGGTTTTAGCATTGGTTTCAGTGGAGCCAGGATTTCATCCTGAGAACGTAAAAAGAAAGAAGGAAATTGTACCACCCTGTGGTGGTTTCTTGATGTTCTTCTCTGAGGATCATATGCTCATAGGATAATAGGGCTGGAAGGGGCCTCAAAAGGTCTAGTCCCTCCCCCTGCTCAAGGCAGAAGCATCCCCCGCTAAACCATCCCAGCCACGTGTCAGCCTGCTCTTGAAAACTTCCAAGGATGGAGACTCCACTATTTCTCTAGGCATAAATTTCCTCTGATGAAGCTAGAGGTCATTGCTCTGACTCCTATCCCCTACAGTCACAGAGGAAAGTCCATTTCCATCCTTCCTATATTTGCCCTTCTGGGATTTGAAGACTGTTATCAAATTGTTTTATTCTCAAGACTAAATAACCCTACATCTTTCAGTCCTCCCTCACCAGTCTGCCTTCCCAGGCCCCTAACCATTTTTGTTGCTCTAAGCTAGACTTCCCAATTTGTCCATAGCCTTCATGTCTTTTATTGCTTGAATACTGCAATCTACTCGAGGCCCCAGATCCTCCGCAACAGAAACTCATGTAGGTGAGCAGTGTAAGGCTGAAGTCAGGCTCACACACCCTACCACTCCTTGTACATTTGAACGCATTCATGCCCTGGGAACTTGATGACAGCATATGATAGCCAATTTTCAATGTAGGGTCTGGTCCTGCCAACACTTAGCACAGGTGGACACAGGGCCTCCTCCCATCCGAGTGGTTCTGCTGATACTGTGAAAGGTGCTAGGTCTGGCTGAAGTACTGCTCGCAGGGTTGTATCCTGAGTTCACGTGTTTTTCAGTTTAGTGGGACCTTGATCAGAGGAAGGAAAAATATGTTGGTGATTTCAGCAACCTAGACCAAAATCAGGTACATGAGAACAGAATAAGACTCTTAGTTCAACTAACATCTGGCTCGCATAACGAGCAGAATGTCGGCCCCCCGTTCTCAGTTTAATCAACCCAAATTGCTGGTAAACCCATTGGATCTGACTTTTGGGATTCCCTCTGAGCATGAGAAAATCCTCAATGATTAAAGGCTTCCTGTTGCCATAAAGGAGTGGCTAGGGAAGAGGTGGTAAAGGTTTGGGGAGTATATGCTGTTTTAAAACCACCTGTGTCCGCTGCCCCAATCCTATTCCATGAGCAATTTTAATACCAGGGTCCCTGACATGGTTTCGTTACTGTAAAAAGGGTCTGTGGTTGCACAAGAAATAAGCATATAAATTTCCCCCTCCAGAGCAGATCCACCAACTTCATTAGAGCTGACCTAATTTATAACTGGGCAACTGAAAAGCAAACGCATCCTACGACTGTGAGCGTCTTTCCATGGTATAAAACAGAAGCACCCCCACTGAAATCAGCAGAGTTGCTTCATAAAAATGCAGTGGAAACCAATCAATCGGGCTGCGTTAGTCCAGCCTCAGTAAGTATTGGCTGTCAGAGGACACAATGCCTGAAGTATTGTCTCATTGCTAATGGGTAGTTTCCAAGACCTGGCTGTTCTTAAATACGATTTTTATATAATTAAGTAAAGCAGCAAGGAAGACAGGCTGGAACTGACTGAGAGCTGAGGTGGAGCTGACAGTGCTAAATATTCTGCCTAGTCATTAATGGACAGGTGAAGAAAGATGATAGGCATGCTATGGCTGTTAGTGAGTGATTTATACTTTCTGTCATGTCCTGGGTCATTACACGTATTTTCTAAGCATTTAACCTTTTCAAGTTGCACACTGTCTGCAGTGCCACACTGCTGAAATGTCAGTAATAGCATGGCGGTGTCAACAAACAATATTTCATGCTGCATACAGCTGTAAGGACTTGCATAGTAAAATAAGTTTATAGAATATTTATTACTGCATTCTGTAATATACAGTAAGATCAAAGTGATAAGGCAAATATGAAGAAGACTGTTAATGCACCTCAGACTTCTGAGGGATTTGAGAGTTCATAAACTGCTACAATCTTGTAATTCACAGCAACCCATCAATTATGATCTACCATAAATGTTTAACCTGCTATATATGTCAGTACAACTTACTGAAATTAGAACCGACAAAGTAAAATAGAATTTATGTCAGAGACTTGTAAATACTGTCTATGCAATTTCTCAAGTGATGTTGCAGATTTAATCTGTTAGCAATATAGAGTAGTATGCTATGAGGCAGTATAAGACCCAGAGCACAAACACACAAATCAGAGCAGTGAATGTACTGTTGCTCCTTCCACAGGTGTGTCTGAGTGTGCTTTGAAATAAAAAGCGATATTGGATCAAACCAGGTGTGTCTTGTTCATTTTTGTGTTTGGGTTGCACACTTCTGATTAAAAGCAACACTGATGGGAGGTTTTATCTCAAGCGTAAGGCAGGGATATAAGGTTTGTATTGCATTCCATTGAAATCCTATAGTTTTGTCATTGATTTCAGACTCCAAGCTGAGCCAAAAGTCCATGGAGTCCAGCAGCCTATATGCGTGGTTAAGACAGGCCTTTTTCTGCAGTGAACAACACACAAGGGGGTGGTGTGGGTAGCATCACAAGTGGCTTCTATTGGCTCCCCACACTGAAATGACCAAGTACCATATGGAGCTGGATTGACTTTTGCCACAAACTTTGATCAAGGCTGGGACTCACACTCTTAAACAAGACACCGTAACTGGTCTGCCACCATTCTCTGCCTTGCTTGCACTGGATGACAACGAGGGTGACTGAGCTAGATGGGTGTGAACTACTGGTTTGCCTTAAGCTGTGCCCTCTGTGTTTTTTTTTAACATGACCTCCTTGTCATATCACAACTCTTCTCCTCCAAGGGAGATTCTAAAGCTAACATTGAGGCCAACATTTTGCTGTCTCTCAACAATGCTATGCTGCTGAGGCTGCCATTTATCCCACCTCGTAAACTCAGGGTGGGAGCTCTGTCCTTGAGCAATGACTAAAGATGCCATCCCCACCCCACACACTCCTAAAAAAGTCTGCGACCCTGAAAGATTCGTACATGTGCTTCATTCTTAGATTGTTAGGCGCTGGAAGGGACTTTGTAGATCATCAGATCCAGTCCCCCTGCACTAGGCAGAAAAAGACAATTGGGGCCAAGTGACCCCAGCGAGATGACTGTCCACTCTCATTTTGAAGATGTCCAGGACAAGTGACTGCACCACCTCTGGAGGGGGTTTATGCCACAGTCTGGACACTCTGACTGGAATTGAGCCTGAAGCAGCCTTCCAGGCATTTGTATTCATTGGTCCTGGTCTTCCCCAAGGGTGCCCTGGTGAACAGCTGTTCACTGAGTTCTTGTACTCCCCAGATGTAGCAGTAAGCTGCTACCAAGTCCCCTCTCAGCCTTCTCTTCTGTAGGGGGAAGAGGCCCAAGTCCCTTAGCCTCTCTTCGTATGGCTTGTCTTGCAGGTCTTTGATCATACAGGTGGCTCTTGTCTGGACGCTCTCAAGTTTTTCCACATCCTTGTTGAAAGTGCGTTGCCCAGAACTGGACTCAGTTCTCTAACTGTGGTCTCACCAATGCTGAGTACAGTGGGACTATCACTTCCTTAGTTTTGCATGAGATGCAACAGTTAATGCATTCTAGCATGTTGTGTGTTGTGCTGGTCACAGTGTTGCACTGCCGGCTCATTTTCCTGTGATGCTCAATCACTACCCCAGGTCCCTTTTGGCTGTGGTGCAACTCAAATTGTCGCCAATGAGCTTACAGGTATGTTGGGGATTGTTTGCCCCCAGATGGAGCACCTTACACTTCTGAGTGTTGAACGTATCTGGTTCCAGTCTTCCCAACTCTCCAGCCTGTCCAGGTCTTCCTGTATCTGCAACCTATCTTTTGGCATGACCATGCTCCCCCATAAATTGGTGCCATCCAAGTTGCAGACTTAGGCCTCTAGAAAGGTCTTTCAGGGCACTGACAAACATGCACCTTCCCACTGTAACTCATGGTGCTTTTCAGGAAGCGCCATTAGTTACAGTGATTTCCCTGGACCCAATAGATGTTTGCTGTTGGATCCCAGAGGTTGGGGGATCAAGCTGCAGTTTGCAGTGGCTGTGAGTCTGCAGCTGCCATCCCTTAGCTCTGCCTCTCCCACCTCCCAGCCCTGGTGCTGTCTTCAGAATGGGAGGGCGGAAGGGAGTGGAGGGAGCTTGGTCTGGGGTTTGCCCAGGCTGCGCTGGAGGCTTGGGTGGGTGGATTAAACTACCCCTGAGTTGGAGGGGCTCCAATCCACCCACCCCACCTGCCAATGCAGCCTGGGTACACCTCAGACTGAGCTCTCTCTATTCCCTTCTCCCAGTCCCATTCTGAAGACAGCATTAGGAACAGGATTGGGCTGTGTTAGCCCAGCTTTGCTCCCAGCATATGCTGACACAAGTTAATGAAGGTACTCCACTTTGGAGCACTTTCATCTGAAACCTTGTGTAATGAGGGTTCAGATTGCCATGGGATTTGACCCTTTTAAAATGCTCTGCATATGTGTTCTTGAGTCAGGGCACAGCTGTAGAGCGATTCACGGGGCCAATCATGCAACAAAATGTCACTTGTGTCAGCACCATTAATGGCCTGATTTTACAGGCTACATGGTATGGGCTGTTGTGCACCAATGTTGTGTACCAAGCTTAGTTACACAGACATCTGGGTGTCATGAATTCCTTTATAAAATCAAGCCAATTTTGGAGTCTGTTCATTTGGGAAATGGTCCTAAATGTTTTTTCTTTTTGTCTTTTCCCTCATCTCTCAGTAAATACATAAAGGGCTCCCACAGAAATCTTCTTCCAAGATCCCTGTAGTATGGTTTGGGCAAAACTGGGGGGGGGGGGCTTCATCTGTCATTAATAGCAGCTTCAGCACTAGTGCTTCAGAAGCCACAGGATGCTGAGTTAACTCCCAGCTTTGTGCTGGCTGAATGAGTGTTGCTATTGTCCGGTTTGGATGCATAGCATCACTAAGCATCAGTCCAGGGATAAGTGCCATGCATTATTTACACAGAAAGAAACACCAGCACTCAAGGCAGCTGATCGGGCAGGAGCAGCCTTTCTAGCTTGAAAGCAATGAGCAGCAGCCAGCAGGAGACTCGGCTGTGCGCTGAGCTGGCTGCAGTGCAGCAGAGGTTTCCATATAGCCAGTGCTGCTGTTGCTGCTGGCTGCCCCACACAGAACAGACCGTATCCCATCTGGCTTCCCTTGCATTGGGCCATTTTACAGTAAACAAAACAGCCACAAAGAAGTGAAGGGAGGGAAAGCCTGTGGGAATGTCCATCAAACAGCTTGGGGGGGGATGGGAGGTCCCTTTGTTTCCATGACCTCTGTACTTGGGGTGGATTTACTGAGGTTCTGGTGCACCCCCTGGGTGCTGTGGAACCCTAGTGTACTGAGATCCCAGTGCCCCTGGGTGCTGGGAGGTTGATGGAGAATAGCAAGATGAGAGCCTGCCCATGGAGCAGTGCCTCCAAAAGGCCTCACTGCTGCTACACACATGGCAATGGCCCTGCTGCATGGTGGGACCTCTCCAGATCTGCCTGGCTTGAGTATAGTTACACTGCTGTGGCAGGAGAGCAGAACTTGGGCATCCTGCCTGTGTGAGGCAAGGGGAGGGAGGAGGTGCTATAGCTGCTTCTTTTAGGGAGAAGTCACCTGGCCGCTGATGCTTCTTTTCTCTGGTGCTGGCTTTGCTCATAGGACACCAGCCCTTAGGTGAAAAGCTTTGTCCCCCACATGTACAGGAGATAGTGTTACAAAAGTAGGCTGCAGCTGCAGGTTGTCTTCTCAGCTTCTCCCTCTTTCCCTCCATTTTTTACTCCTGCCCTAACTTAGCTTTAAACCCCATTCTCCATTGCTGTGCATTCCTACAGAGGCTTTTGCAGATGCAAAGCAGGTGTTATTTGGATTTGGCACCCATTTTATTTTAGACACCCACCCTGTAGGGAAATGGAGATGCATGCCAAAGTCATCAACTGTGGGGAGTAGACCCAAAGCCCCACTGCTGTCTTTATGAGGGAGTTCATGGCAACACAAGGGGCAGACCTAGGAGCCTTCTACTGAAAGCTCAAAGGGTCCAGCTACAAACTATGGCCTGAAATGGCAAGAATCACATGTGAATTCTGTGAGGATATGTGCTGGGGAGAGAAATCCTACAAGCATGACTGTTCGCTGGAGATTTCAGCTTCCTTTGAGTTACAGGTGGAAGAGAGGCCTTGCCAAAGTTGATGGTAACCTCTATTGGATGAGTTTGGATCCTGGTCTTTAACAATTCTTCCCTCCAAATTGGAAGGTGGTAAAATTTAAGATGTAGCCTTGACTTATCTCTACTTGCATTGCTGTAACAAACTGCATGGATCTGAGGGAGCATTCATGATAGATCAGGATTTGGCTTGCTGTGTTAACTCACTAAGGGATGGTACACCTGGGATAGGGATAGATATTACACATAAACCGTTTAAACTTGTAGCAGAACAGAGGTTCAGTGCACATAAACTGGTTTGAAAATGGTTGGAACAGGTTTGAGCTAAACCTGGTTGAATGTAGTATCAGACTTGACTGATTTGGGTCAAATTGGTTTATGCAATGTCTGTCGCAGACCCTTCCTGGTTTAAGTTAAACCAGAGTCCCCCAGAATCCTGTTATGCTCTCTGGGCTTAGTGGGACTCTCTGCTCCCTGGCTGGAGCTCAGACAGAGACCACAGGCATCTGCTTTGTTTCTCCCTGATCCCCTCGCCCTCACGCCCTGCTAAGCAGGGATCCCCCATCCCCTCTGACTTACAAACATCTCTCAGCATTAGCTAGCAGACCATGCTGGCTATGGTTCATACTGCAGCAGATGGGACAAAGGCAGAATCAATAGGTAGCTGGTAATGTCCCTCTGTTTTCTTAATGGGGTGTTAAACACTGAATTAGCGGTAATAAACAATGTGTTATCAGTTCCCTGCTGGGCTGGGGGCGGAGGGGGAGACCCGCCAAAGCATCCTGCCAGGGCCTGGCCATGCCCCCCTCAGCTCAGCCCTGTGCAAGGGAAGGGAGGGCTGCTCTAACATTCCCCAGCTTCTAGCCTGATCCACTACAGGCATGTGCCTGCGTTTTTTTCAGTCCAGAGCATAACTTAATGAGAATTTGAGCTTGCTTGAACCAGGGTAAGGGCTCTCCTTGCTGTATCCAACTATGGCACTAGTGAAGTACAGGGTATGTTTGCATTTTGATTTCACTGATGGCAAGACTGGGTCCAATGGCAATGATTTTAAGGCAGTAAAGTGCTAGCCAAGTTTATTCTTTCTTTAAAGGTCACCCTTGAAAATGGTATGAAAAGGATTTACTGAGTGAATCAAGAGATAATGTTTCTGTTAGATGTTTCTATAAAGCTCTCTATAAGAGCAGAACTTCTTTTTTAACTCATATCTGTTACTCTGATATGCTGAAATAGAAACAAGAATGTTGGTGACAGAAGTGAAATTAAATTATGAAGAAAAATCAGAACAAATCACTTTAAGATCAATAAAGAACCTGGAAGATCAAGAGAGAACGCCAGCTCTGGCCACCTACCCCATGAAGATACGGATGTCAGTGAAGAGCTTTTTCCTTTTGGTCAGCTTTTTCTTTACCAGAAGTTGAACATGGGAAATAAATTAATTTTGGAATTTATTAAAAAAAGAAACAAGCTCCAAACTAATGTAAAACTGATGAGAGAGGATATTAACTGAATTGCTGCTTGGCACTAGTCACGCTGTGTGGTGGTTTGAGTGGGCTAGAGATGGTCTTTTCATTAGTGTTTTTAAAATGTCTTTCTCATTTTAATTGATTTGGAGTCTTTGACATGAAATGGTGCAATGCAGCTGTAACTGGGTGACCAAAGGCTGGGGCTGCGTGACCCCCAGATCGTTCAGGGTTAAGCACCCCAAGGCATTGTGCTCTCTCTCTCAGTGGCAGAGAATGGATGCTTAGGGGCAAAGTATTTAAGTATATCCAGACTGACCCATTCATTCCCCTTCTCTCCAACAGCTTCCAGCATTCAGAAGTCTAGGAAGTCCCAGTGTCAATGTTGCTGCCTTAACTCTCATGCTTAATACTTATTCCTGTCCACAAATTTGTCCAACGGCCTTTTGAACCTGCTTAAATAACCAGCATCCACAACATCCTGTGGCAATGAGTTCCATATGTTCGCTAGACATGAAGTGAAGAAAAGCTTCCTGTTCTTTGTTCTAAACTGCCTCTTGATTTCAGAAGAGCAGCATGGAAATGGTGATGGAAAAAAAAATCAATTTCCTTGAGAGACAGGTGGCGATGGTTGTGTTCAAATGCTATTGAAACACAATTTCCCAGGGTGTTTTGGCACATCTGATTCAGGCTATGGGTGGTGGTGCCTTATAAATGCCTTTGCAGTGTCTTTATTTTGGGGTTTGCACAGCTCTTCTGAATGCTTGGAATAATGACGTTGGCACAAGCTCAGTTTATCAACAGAACAAAGTATCTTCATTATGGGAATAGAGATCACAGACAACTCCCCTCCTGCTGCCGCTATGCTTTCCCTCTTTTCCCAGGGCAGAAATCACATTTTTAGCTTCCTTTCAGAGTTACTACCTGAGGCATGGGCCCTTTCCAGCTGGAAGGATTGACTGCTACGTGAGACAAGGTATGGCTATGTAACACACTGGTTCGTTCAGCACACTAAAGTTCACATATTACTATTGGGGCATAGATAAGGAAAAGCCCGGTTCACACAAGCACACAAATAGCACGACTGACATTCAGCCAGGAATTTGAGAAAAAAAATTCTTAATCTATTGGAGATGCCTTTGATTTTCAGATAGTAATGATCCCTCAAACTCTGAAAACCAATCCTTTTCAAAGCATCTCAGGTTGAACACCCACAATTACTAGTTGCTTTTGAAAATACTGGCATTTTTCACTGCCCCCACTCCTCCACTTTTTTTCTTGTTCCTTTTTTCTTTGTTTTTCACTTCCGAGATAATCATGAGAAAAATCTGAAAGGAAGAAGATTCATCAGAGCAAAGTGTGATATTAATCACACACTAATCTATCTGCCCTGGATTATTTTATGCAAATATCTAGTCCTTGGCCGTTCCTAAATCTAATTGTCTTCAGAAGGATTCCAGAAACACTTAACTCTATATGTGTTAGACATGCATCATTTTCAGACTTCTTAAAATGCATTTGAAAAATATTGCTGCAATTCTGTTTAGTCTGAAATCTGGTGAAAAATTATAACTTTCCATTTGTTCCACCTAAAATATGAGATGTAAGTTTTTGCAAAATCTGCTTCCCATCCTACCCAGGCGTAGATCTGCATGTGTTTATTTTGGAAAGATGAACGGTGGCAAAGTCGTGGATTTAATTGTCAATTTTGCATGGATTAAAGGTGACTTGAGTGTCAAATTTTCTCTGGCACTTCTGAAAGTTCAAAGTTGCCTTAGTTTCCCCTCTATGAAATGACTACCCTTCTATGCCTTTGGCCTGCTTGGAACAACTACATCTGACTCCATGCTCTAAACCTCTGGCTTGAACCCTTCTACTTGTTTCTGCCCCCTCCAATTTTCTTTTCACAGAATCATTGAATCATAGAAAATGAGGGTTGGAAGGGACCTCAGGAAGTCATTTAGTCCAACCTCCTGCTCAAAGCAGGCATGACTTGCCCCTTGTGAATCCATGCTGCCTTTTCCTAATCACCTTCTCCTACAAGTGCTTGAGATGGATTCCTTGAGGACCGGCTCCATGATTTTTCCAGAGACTGAGGTGAGGCTGACTGGATTTTCCTTTTTCCCCTTCTTAAATATGGGCACCACGTTTGCCCTTTTCCATCAGCCGGGACCTCTCTTGATCACCATGAGTTTACAAAGATGATGGCAAGAGGTTCTGCAATCACGTTGGTCCCTTTCCTCCCTTTCTATTTTGGACCTCCTGACCTGAATCAACTGCTTGCCTCGATGATGCCCTTGTGCTTGCCATCAGCTTGCTATCCTGAACTAAGATCCACCCTCAGCTTTGATCTTGGTTTCCATTTTTGTATACGCTTGACCTAGCATGGTCCACTCACACTATCCACACTTATGACTCAGTCAACCCTTAAAGTTGTCTCTATGTCTCACCTGTTCCTTACTCATTGGTGAAGCATCATTAATCATGGCCCCACAACAGTTTCTCCTTCCCCTGGATAGATAGGTGTTCTGTCCATGAAATAAAGTGGCATATTATGTCTCTTTTCTCCCTTGCATATGCCTACATGACAGACTCCCCACCTTAGAAAATACAGCCGATGCCTAAACTCCAGATTGTCTGAGATCTCGGTCATTCTAGAGCTGTTCTAGGGGCCTGGCTTCCCAGTCATAGTGGGTCAGATTGGAAAAGGGAAGGAAATACTGAGTGTTCCCATGCCTAAATTGTAAGACCCTGTTCCAGGAGAAAAATTCACAAATGCAGGTTAGGCACCTAAGTTTGCCGTAGTATAAATGGGGTGAGTTAGAATTGGGATTCACAAGATTTAGCTCTCTGAGCAAGTGGTTCATTATCAGTCCATCAGAAATGCTGTTGAGAGGGGTATGTTGAAAAGCCCAGCTCTCTCCCATGCTTGGATACCTAACTCAGGATTGTAATTTGGTGCATGCATAAGACTGGGATTCACATCCTGAAACACTTCTCCTTGACCTAGGCATCTCAGTCCTTTGTCTGGATCAAGTCCTCAAAGTTTATGCATCTTGCCTTATGAGTAGTCACACTTGGGGGTTCTTAGGAAATCCCGGTCTGGAGGACCAGAGTTGTGACGTGAGGGAGAGAGTGGGGTGCAGAACTCACCGCCTCACTTTTTGCAGAAATTCTGAAGTGAATAAGAATGAGGCAGAGGACTGCAGGGGGAGAAAGGCTGCGCTCCTGAGTGCATCTGCTAAATGTTGTCCTGGTGAGCAGGGGTGTAAGTTGTAGCCCAAAACACACTGAATGGATCCGGACCACGCCATAACAAGAAATGTAAAGTCTGCCAATATATCTCCACCACCCTTATAATGACTACACCCCACAACAGAACCATCAGCATTCCTGGTTCTTACAGCTGCACCCCCAGAAATGTAATATATCTCGTCCAATGCACCAAATGCCCTGATGGAAAACACGTAGGAGAGAACTGTGCACCGGAATGAATGCACGTCTGAAATCTGTTAAGGACAAGAATATCCAATTACCTGTGGGGTCACAATCCTCACACGAAAAACCCTCTCTCTCTAATCCCTCAGTTCTAATCCTCAAAGGGAATTTACAAAGCACTTTTCACAGATGAGCCTACGAACGTCACTTCAGCAACCTCCTGGATACAAAAAGTCGTGGACTAAATACAGACATTGGATTTATGACACATTATAACCTGCCTGACATCTGACTCCCCAGGTACCTCTCCACTACATTACCAGCTACATTTATTCCTGCACCACCCTCCCTCCCCCCCCCGCCCCGCCCCTTACCCTCTAACTCCTCAATTTACATCTTCACTGCCTGCCTGTCTTGCATGCATACCAGCCTCTGATCTTTTTACTATTCCTTCCATCCAGCCTCAAGAGGGTCCAGAGGAGGGTCACTAGATTAATATGCGGGCAGCAGGATAGGTCTTATGAGGAGCGTCTGAGAGACCTGAACCTGTTCAGCCTCAGTAAATGAAGGCTGAGGGGGGACCTGGTGGCTGCCTATAAACTGCTGAGGGGTGATCAGCAGGAAATAGGGCAGGCT
>JAGPOW010003642.1:1135835-1165901 GCA_030014935.1 Caiman crocodilus | reverse complement strand
ATGAAGCAGTGAAAATTATCTAGTAGATAGAACAAAGTAATTTCGATGCATATTAAAAGGGCCATTGAGTCCAGGTTTGTTAGACTCAACTTATTTTGATTTTATTTTGAAAGGTGCTTTCTCTTAACTCCATTGTTATACCCCATTCCCTACACTCTCCCCCTGCTCCATAAAGAGCTAGAAGCATGGTGAAATATCACTGTGAGCAAAGCACCCCACCACCAAGGCTTGCAGGCTCTACATACCCCGGGCTCCATAAAGCCCTAACACAGACCAGTGCCCGGGTGGTGGCAGCATTACCCCAGGCTTGTGGGAGGTGTCCAGAAAGGGGGCTGGCCGGATGTAGGCTCCCCAGGGGAGACTCCTGGAGCATGGATTTGGGTATGGCACAGTGCAGTGGGTGGCGTAGCATAGTAGCACCTCCTGTTGCCCAACCACAGAGGGGATGTCACAAAAATGGTTTGAGGACTGGAGAAAATGTCTTACACCGAGAGACCTCAAACTCTCAACATTTTTAACTGAAGAAAAAAAAGAAAGGTGACTTGATAACAGTGCCTAAGTATCTCCAAAAGGAAAATATACTGGGAGCCAAAGGGCCATTTAATTAAAAAAGGCAAAAAAGAAACCAATGGCTGGAGGCAGCTTACAAACAATTCACATTGGAAAGAAGACAATTTTTTAACAGTGAGGATGATCAACTGTTCATAACAAAGAGAATAATGGACTCTGTTTTTTGATATCACCCAAACAAAACCTGATGCCTTTCTGCAAGTTATAATTTAGCCAAATGCACATTTGGGTCAGTGCAGAGGTAATTGGGTGCAATGCAATGATTTCTGAAATGTAGGCAGTTAGATTAGATAACCTAATGCTCCATTCTGGCCTTACATATATGAAACTGAAAAAAAAGGCTGCTGTAGTATGAATAAAAGTAGTTGATTTAAATGAAGCTACTTGCAGAATAAGATGCAGTACAGATTGAACAGGGGTGGGGCGGGGGAGGGGTCCTCTTTTGTCCCTTAAGGCTGAAAAAGAAGATAATGGAAAACCCATCAATTATTTTAAATCATTTGCACTCTCTAGGTAGGCACAGGTGCCTGGTTTAACACAGGCAAAAGTCAGATCTAAATTTAAGGAAGTTTTCCCTAGATTTAAGGGAAAAACTTCTTCATGGTTAATGTGACCAGACTGTGGAATAGACTCCCAATGGGGGTGGTGCAGGCACCTATTCTGGAGATCTTCAAAAAGAGCCTGGACGCACATCTTGCTGGGGTTGTTTGACACCAGCAGTCTTTCCTGCCCAGATCAGGGGGGCTGGGCCCAATGGTCTCACGAGATGAGATTCTAAATATATAAAGGACTTAGTCTGTCTGTGTGCCTGTCTGTCCATAACGCTCCAGGAGCACTCTGATTGGTTGTCTTACCAGCCAATCACAATGCTCACTGAAACTACCATCAGAGTGCACATATAAACAACAGACAGGTGGCCAGACATGAGGGTGAGTGTCACGGGGCCAGATGTGGAGTGGGGCGCATGGCAGGATGCAGAGCAGTGGCAGCGCGGGGCGGTGGTTGAGGGGGTGGGGCGTGGGTCTAGATGTGGAGTGGGGGGTGTGGTATGTGGTCAAAAGTGAGCGTGGGCCGGTGGCTGGTGGTGGTGGCTGCAGTGTGCAATCTTCCTCCCCTCTTCTCCTCCCCCACCCCCTGCTCCTGGGAGGTGGCAGTAGCACGGGGTGGTGGTGCATGGTGCTCCATCACTACCCTCCCATCATTCTTGATGGGCAATTCGCTAGTGTGTGTGTGTGTGTGGGGGGGCGATAAAAACAGTTGTAAAGGACAAAGCACACTAGTTTCAGTGGTTTCATTCTGTTCTGAAAAGCAGTCAAAAGTGTTGGGTGCTTTTCATTTTTATGTTACATGTTTTATTGATTTCAGAAAAAATAAAAAAGATGTTTGAAAATTCAGCAAGGCAGGAAAAGCTTATCTGAGAACAACAACAATAAGACCATTGAGACAAAAGGTAATTACTTGGAAAATCTGAACATATGCAAATCAGCCAGTGTGAACGGAACGTATCTGCAGGTGACAAGGGAATTAGCTAAAGAAATGTCAGGATTGTGCTGAGGATGTAATACCATTTTCCAAATTAAAATGTTTGTTACTTTTGATCCTGTAACCTCACTTTGTCCCTTGTCAGGAAATGCATCAAGACAAAAATTCATTATGAACCATATCCTTGTGAGCATCTGCATAGGACTTAGGCAGAATTTAGCTACCTACGTGACAAAGAATGACCTAAAACTGCTTAAGCCTGACGTGATGCCTCATCTTGGGCTGCTGTGCATGGTAAGAAGAGAGCTAGATTTACCACTTAGGCACTTATCTTCTGCTCAAGTGCTTTTGTGGTCCAAATCAGCGTGGGCAGCATTTACAGTCTGCCAAAGTCTCTGATTCTTTAGGCAACATCCACCTAGCAAATGTTTGACAGTGAGTGTATAAAGCAATTCAGTGCAGGTTGAAGCTGTGGGTGGTGGTAAAATGGTAGTGATATCTTGCCACATAAGAGCCCTTGCTCAGGAATCTGGAGACCGGTCTCACCTTTAGAGGATTCATACCTCCCACTTACTAGTAGAGTGCTCAACCCATCAGGATACAAGTATAAGGAAAAACTTTCCTCTTCCTGTTGAAGCGGACCACTGGACAGCCAAGAGTACAAGATTCATGGGGCCAGGAGGAGTGCAAGGAAAAAGGAGCTGCCTGGGTGCAGCTACATGTGTGCATTACTGCCCAGTTAACGAATTAGCTCCACAGTTAAGTGTCACAGTCTACACATGCACCAATATTTGGGTGCGGTAAATTAATTAACTCTTCTGTAGGGTAGTACTGTTCAGGACAGTACATAGAGTAGTTACATGTGATCAAATGCATGTGTAGATGGTGACAGAGGCTGGCTGGGGCACAAGGGTGCTTAAGTCCGATGGCTGCCTGCTACCTAGTCCCATACAGTAATATCCTTGTGCCTCAACCAACCCCTCCACTACCCGATGCCACCACTTGGAGCCCGAGGCTAGACCTCTGCCTGCCTGGGGCTGCCTCACCCTGGCTCAGAGTGCTGTGGTCCTGGGCATGTGTGCAGACACTGCACCGAGGAGCAGCTGATTCTTGCATGAACTGTGCCAGAGTTTATCACGTCACCTTATTGGCATGTCTAGATGCACCAACCGTGTAGCTTAGCAGTTCTAGCACTTAGAAAAGGCAGAGCCTTGGATTCTGGCTCCTGCATCTGGTAGTTTCCATTACACAGTTGTTAATTAAAAGCAGAAAAAAAAAATACTGCCAGAGGCCAGGTGCCCAAAAGTGTTTTGTTGATGTTGTTGGGATGGGTGGATGTCCTTTACTACTCTCATTTTTGTTTGGGAAATGGTTATGCATCTCCCATTTGGTGTTACAATTGACAAACCATTGGAACTTATTTACTGAATGAATGACCGACCTAGTCAGGTTTACTGTAAACCTCAACTCCAGTTTCAACTACTTTGGCAAATTGAACACTTCTGTTTGCTTGGGGATGTCACTGGGCCTAAGGTGCTCTATTAATTTTTTCTCACACACTGCATTTAAGCTGCTTGTCAAAATATGCAGTAGGGACAGTATTTCCCCCCAGGGCATGTTTACAAACCCCTTCCAATGGGAGATGAGTAGAATTAGGTGGCATGTTAACATCTTCCGTAGCTGGAAGGAATGGGCATTGGTCCAGCATAGCCCACCTTGTCCAGACACAGGACAGACGGGAGTTTCTTCTACTAGATTTTGCTATATTTAGATCTGGGGTTTTTTAGTGGTGGGAGAGGACAGAACTCCAAGCAATCTCCTGGGGATGGAGCGGGGTGGGGTATGATGGTTTTTAAGGGGTACAAATGGTCAAGACAGCATCACGAAATGCAGTGGCCAGCAGTGAGACTTAGTGAGGAAGCTGCTGGACTTCATTGCCAGTTGTCATTACTCTGACTTACTACTTGGCCAACTGCTGTTGCTTGTTTGAGCCGTGCTGCTGCTGAAGGGGACAAATTTTACTGAGTTTGGGGTGTTTTTTTGTGTTTTGTTTTCCTAACTATTAACATTTAAGGTGCCTCCCTGATTTGAGAGTCTAAATCCAATTGGAAAAAATTAAAATAAGGAATGAAGAACTCAAATAGTCTTTTAGATGCCTGAGCCACTTAGACCCTTTTGAATCGTCTTCCAAGAAACAAGAACTCATTCTGTTCAATAATGAGGATCATCGTCCTGCTGCTGTGCTTAGCAAATGTTGGCATTTCTCTAAGTAGAGTTATTTCACTAGCATCTAAGGAAGGGGGCTTCCCAAGACAGATAGGTGGGAGGGCTTTAGGTTGAGGGGAAGGATTTTGCCAAAGCAGAGGGGAAAGAATCCAATTACTGGGAGATAGAGATGGTGGTTGAACATAAACCTACAACTAAGCATCTCATGAAACCTTTTGAGGTTAGCTCACTCCTTATGACAACCAGCAGTGGTGACGATTTTCATCTGTAAGCCTTTACTCTAGTTAACGTATAATATTTAATCTACCAATTTATCATACCAAGGCAAGTGAGACACCCACTAAATTATTTTGCTAGTAAGCACCTGGAAATGTCAACTAGAAAGGAAAAGGAACAAAAAACCCTCTAATCTTTTCAAATAATTGAACATACTTTGCTTTGTTTCATTTTTCTTTAGGACTGGAGCCATCCCTTTATGAATTCCCTCCAGTTAACGCACACAACACACCCTAACTGACCCAGTGATGGGATACAAAGAACTACTCCATCCCATTACCCTTAATCCTGGCTCTTTGAAAGTCAGCAGTGTCAATAACGTGCCAAATCTGGCACATAATGAACCTTATGAATCACAGTCGTTGTTCTTTTGGGGTAAAGCTGCTGCACACGAGTCATTGTATTCATTAACCACTTCAGTGGTTCAGACCTTAATTATGAGCAAAAGACTTCAATATGCACTTTTTTAAAAGTAAAAGAACGTATGTTTCAGTTGCAAGAGGTATGGCCACGTCCAGACAGGCATGGCCTTGCAGTATGTGGTGTTGCAGACCTATCTGTAGTGCCACATACCGCACATTCAGGCTTTCCCCATGCTGCTACCTTGCAGCGTGGATTTTTTTTTGAGCTCTGGTAAACCAGAGCCTGGTTGACTGGGGCTACACTGGCTCCTAGCTAGGCTCTAAGCTGTAGGAATATTGCAGATGCAGCTTCCTTGGCCCCCAAGGCTCCAGGTAAGGCTCCTGGGGCCAGCAACTCTGCTGGTCCTAGCCGCCCCTACCCCACTCGGGGTAACCAGCCACGTGCCAGAGGGCACAGGGCATACAAGGTATCCTGCTGGTAGTTGTCCCCGTGGAACGAAATGCCCGCACTTATCTGTATGTGGCCAACGGGTCCAGTTCTGGTCTCAGAGAAGAATGGGGTTTAAAATAAGTCCACGAATAAGGTTCAAAGCACTTCACTATGTAGTTGCCCTTTATTCTAGAGCAATAATTTATTAGATTTTCCCCTGTATTGTGCTACTTTATGAGGGAAAGATCAACCATGTTCTATGTTCTTCTGACTGTTTGAGTCCTCACTGCTGGCTTCCTCACCTTATGGACCACCATGGGCCTGTTTTACATCTTCCTGGTAATGTAAAGGGCCTGACATGGACATCCATCACGTTTACATTCACATTAAGGTGTTGTAAGGAGGTATGGATATGACAGTCAGCTCCTAGATTTATTATTCTTTGGCTGCTATTATCTGGTTTTGATACAAATTGGCTTACCTTGAACCTGTTGAAAGAACGGAGTTACAGTTATTTCAGAGAAGCTATGCTGATTTCCTCCAGCTGGGAAAAGTAGCTACCGATTAACATATTTGAAACATTTTGAGCAAGAAATTCAGTTTTTTCCATCTTGTAATACAGAGCAATGATTATTAATTACACTTTGTTTCTTTCATTCTTGTTCATATATAATTTTAGGTTTCAATATGGAGAAAAAGCACCGTTTTTTTCCTTGCATGGTACTGTGACCCTCTTACTAAGGGGTAAGAGCACTGCAGCCTGCCTGTAAAAAATTTAGCTGATTGCTTTTTTTAAAGATGTGTATGTGGGGGGAGATGAGGGGGGGGAATAGGCTTAAAAATACATACTCCAGCTTTTTCCTCAAAAATAGTTTGCTCGTAGCATACATATCTAGACCCACTGTATGATAGGTCCTGGAAAAGAGGGGAAAAGGAGAGAGTTGTCCTTAGAATAGAAAAAGCTTGTGGGAAGTGGAAGAGTATGGCCATAATCAGACATTTTCCATGGATGGTGTTCTGACGTAGCGGGGCGGCTGGCTGTCCAAGAAGCAGGAAGATGTGATTTCCTTTCCACTGCATTTTTTTTAATTGAGTGTACTTTGAAGTAGTGTGTGGAGCACAGCAAACAGTGTCATGCGTACATAAGTCAGGTATCCAGGTTGTAGCTGTATTGGCCTAGAGGCAAAAGGACTCTTAACTCATGGTACAGGTCTCTTTTATTAGACCAACTAGATTTTTGCAAACAAAAGGCTTTAACAGCAAGCTTTCAGGCACAAGCACCCTTTATCAGGCATAGGAGAAAAGACTGTAAAAGTTCTCGTAGGTAGAAATGAAAGTTCATTTTTCATAGAGAGTTCAAGATGTGGTAAAATCTCCTGTTTGGGACAGTTTAATTCATGCAGGTTAGGGTCAGAGAAAAGTTGGACTAGTCTGTTGACCTCCAAGTTGTTTGGTGGCAAGCAGGGTATAGTCATATTTCCTTCTTACGATATCACCTCAACCACGAGTTAAGATGACATAAGAACATTTCTTGCACAGTTTAGGGTTAGAGTGAACAGAAGACCAAAAGGGAGGGTAACAAAAACTCTAAGTCTGTAAAGAGTTAGTTAATAGAAGATGGGCTAGTAAATGGGAGGAGCATGTTGCAGCTTTGTTTATGACCAGGAATGGTGCGGTGAGTGCTGCAATTAGCATCCTTAGTGGAGCTCTTCCAATTTTCTCTGCCAGGCTAAATTCATGGGTCCTTACTATATCTTGATGTGGTTTTAACTATTTATGCACTTTAGTCTCCATGATATCAAGGTGCTGAACACAACAGAAAGAGACACTTAAACACAGAGTTGAGTGAAACTCAGGACTTCTTTCCTGTAGGAAATTCAAATGTGGTTTCATCCCACAGCCAGAGGAAGAGTCAGACTATGGAAACTGCCACAATAGACAGCTCAGAAAAATTCAATTTGGAAATGTCAGGATTAAACTGCTTCTGACTCAGGGCCCTGCGTACTGGCTCATGGATGTTGTCATTCAGGCAGTGAATGTCTTCATTCTGCCTTGTGGGCAGGGCTCCCTGGCCAGACTATACTTCCCACAAGGCACCCACTGTCATGCGACTCCCAAGCTACATCACACAGCTCAGTCAGCAGGGACCGCTGTAGGAAATCCTGTGGCGTAATGTGCCTTAAATGACTTGGGGCGCAGCCAACTAAAATTCCTTTGAGGACTTTTAGTTTGCTGCCCCTACAGCCATGGAGTGAAGCGCCGGGCTCTGTGCAGCTCTGTGGTTCTGCAGGAAGCCCGTGCAGGCAGCCTGGTAGCAGCCTGGGAAGGCAGGCTCTGCCCAAGAAAAGCGGCGAGCCTGATTTCCACCCCCATGTCAGAGCCTGAAGGACTCAGAGCTTCCCCCCGTGCCTGCGGTGCCCCCCAAGACTGCCTGAGCTGGGTGCCTGCAGGCAGGTGCCACCTGGGAGGGGAGGGGAGCACCACTGCCATGGGGGGAAGCACCAGCCCCCCCATCCCAGGGACTGCTCTTACCATCGGCAGCTTGCCCTCCCCTCCTCACCACCAGAGAGGCAGGTAAGTGCAGGGTGTATGCATAACACCTGGGTTTACTTTGCCATAAACTGAAGCGGTGGGTTTAAAAACCCATCACTTCAATTTAGGGCCCCCGTTTCATCTACACATGCCCTCTGTTACTACCTTCCTGATTTTAGTGGGTCTTGTTTTTGGATATAGGGACACGTGTAACTAGATCAAAAAGCTCAGGAGTTACCTGAGTGCAGAAAGCCAGCAAGTTTGGACTGAAATTGCTAGAGTTATGTGAAGAGTTCTCACCAAAACTAGCAACAAATGATATTTAGATAGTTGTGTGAAAACCCCCCTGAATGAAGACAATTTGAAAAATTACCCTGGTGGTCATGAATGCAACTCTGCCAGAGCCTGTCAAAAGTAAAGAGTTGTGAATAAAATCAATAAGAAGGGAGGCTAGATCCAAAGGAATATAACATTGTGACAATGAAAAGAAGCTGAGGAAAAAAATAGTTAGGACGCACAAATGACTAAATGGTAGCAGGTACGAGGTCAGATCTCCTGTTCATCCTCTTGCTGTGAAACCATTCCCAAGGTGGAATTGTAAGCAGGCAAACCTCCAAAGGACGGTAGTATGGTCTGCAAGTTTGGATTTTGTTAAACCTTAGAAGATGATTGCCTGAATTATCAGTCACCTCCACATATCATCATGGAGAAGGCTTTGTGCGTGCTTAACAAATGTGAAGAGCTTTCTGGTGTTTGGCTGCCTGTTTAAAATGTAAATACAAAGACATATGTTTGCTTGTGCTTTTTCGACCTTTCTCAATAGCTTCTGCAGCTGATGAATCTAAAACGACACTTGGAGGTTTTCCTCCCAGCCGATATTTCTGATGAAGCATTGGTCAATTGTGGAACGCAAAGGAAAATAGTGCAGCCTGCTGTAAAATTGCTGCACTCAATAACCTCAGTATTGGCCCTTGACATGAAACCAGGCTGATACGAGTCTTAGATTATAGATTTCAAGATCCAGCAGAGTATAATCGGAATGAAAAGAAATAGGAGGAGGGGGTTCTTTTTTTTTCGCTAACTCAGAACTATCCCAGCACCTAGATGTAAAAAGATAGCAGTGCATAACTAACTTCTAAGATTAATATTCATACATTGTGTCTGGGAGTGGGGGAGAAGCAGGGGTTTAACATCATTTAGAGGTGGCAAAGAATTTACTTTTTGTGGTTAAGGAGCTGCATTGATCACATCTCACTGCAGGAACTTTTCATTTACAGCTCTTGACACTGAAAATGCTGCAGTCTGGTACATTAAAGGCAACTGATTTGCATCTGTTTATCCCTTGAGTTACTGCTATATAGAATAATAACTGCAGAACAAATGCAAATGTGGGAATTGCTTTCTGGATCTGGAGAACAGATGTTTCAAGGGATTCTGCAGCCCCGAGGGCAATTTACATGACATTTCTTTTCCCCTGTGGTCAATCAACTATCTTGCTTGTCTCTGTTGGAGACAAAATTATTTCCTGCTTCATGTAGACTCATATGAAACTTCATGGACTTCAGTGGGAACAAGTGAAGGTAGAATTTGTCCCTGTTTGGCCCTTTTTGTTAAGTAGATGCTAGGGGAATAGATCTTAGTTGGTCCCAATTTACCCAAGGGTAACAGCGAGGGATCCCATCCAATTGGATCACTGTGGTCTAAACAGTTGATCCATGGAACTGGGACCTCTCGAGTTCGGATCAGAGGTTGGTTGTTGGAATCAGGGGCCAAGACACATATGCCAAAATCCAACTCTGTTTTTAAATGGGTAAGTAGCACTTTATGGATTTTAGATCCTAATTCTGTACAGTTTGCAAAATGGCATCCTGCCCTCACCGCTCGAATCCAATAGCCTAGTGGGCACAGCACTGTTCTTATCACCAGTAGTGTGTCTGCCTTTTGCATGTAGTAGTTATTGGGTAACATGGATATGTAAGAGGCGATCGCTCCTACCTCAGTGTGTGTGCGGAGGGTGGGAGGCTGTGGGGAACTGTTCCATATTCTTGATCCTTTGGCACCCTTTTCTGTACCCTCTCTAGTTCTCCTCTATCCTTCCGAGATGCGCCAAGCAGAACTGCACCCCACCTTCCCGATATTGTTGGCATAGGGCTGGAGAAAACAGCATCCTCATGTTTTCTGCTTTCCTGCCAGGTCCTGTCCTAACGATTCTTAGCATTTTGTTTTCTTTCTTGCCCTTCACTTCACTGCATGCTGAACTGATGTTTTTGGTGCCCCCTTTGGAATCACTCCAAGATCACTCTCCTGGGTGCTAACATCTGATTCACAGGCAAGGCAGATCTGGGTGTGCATTGGTGCAGTCGTTCCCTCCTTTCCACAGGGTGCCTCACCTTCTGGCAGGTCCAATTCCCCACAGTGCCAATGCCCAGGTTCCCTGAGGAGTCTCAGGAGGGCTGGCATGGGACACCTGTGGGGACCAAGCAGGGAATAGACGAGGAAGGGGGCACCATCCCACTGCTTCCAGTGTGCCCGGCTGAGCTGGGGGTAGGGGCAGCCCCATGCCCCTACCCGAGATGGCTGCATGAGATCCTGGGCTTGGACAGCAGCAGTGGTCAGGTCCTTGCTCTCCTCCTCCTCTATTACATTTTTTTCCCTGTCCTGGGGGTACCAGTGGCAGGGGGTGGCTACAAAGAGTGCCGGCCTCAGCCAGGGACTATGGCAGTGATCAGTGCCCCCTTCCAGCACCTACTCCCTGCCAGCAAGGGACATCTGGGGGGAATGGGAAGGTGGCAAAAGTGCCTGAAAGGAGGTGGGGGGAGGCTGTCCACTGTTATTGTCCCTGACCAAGCCCAGCCATCCTGCTGCCACTCACAGAAGTTTCTTGGGTATGTATAGTTAAAAAATATTTTCCCCACATGCATTAGTTTGCACTTATCAATGGTAAATTTAATGTGTCGCTTTGTTTCCAACTTAGTCATTTCTGCAACTCTTCACCATCAGTTTAGGTTTTGACTACTCAGAATAATTTGGTATCATCGGATACTGCCTGTTTTCTATGTACATGTCTTCCAGATCACTGATGACTGTATTTAACAATGCAGGTCCTGGCAGAGATCCTTGGGCAATGCTGCTGTTTATCTTCCTCCACTGGGAAAAAACTACCCTTTAGGCCTCCCCTTTGCTTCCTATTTTTAACCAGGTTTCAGTTCACAAAAGGATTTTCCCCACAGATCCTACAACAGCTAAGTTTCTTTATAAGCTTTTGGTGAGGGATTTTGTCAATGACTGTCTGAAAATCCAAGTTTATTATCAAGGAACTGAAGGATATTTTGAAGGTGCTATATAACTGCAAAACATTTTTTGGCATCTTTATTTATTTCAGGACAACATTATGTCTTTAGCTTCTTTCATTCAAGTACCTTATAGGAGCCAGAAAAAACAGGAAGTCAGCTGGGATCAAGTGACCCCAGGAAGAAATAAATCCAGCTGTTTTTGAAGGAATCCAGAGCAGGTGCTTGCACCACCTCTGGGGGCAGTTTGTTCCAGATCCTGGACACATGAACCAGGGTAAACATGTAAATAATGTTTTTTCTACTATCCAGTCTAAATTGGCCTTCCTGAAGTTTATGGCCTTTAGAGCTTGTTATCCCTTGGGGAGCTCTGGTGAACAGATGTTCTCCCAGGTCTGATGGACCCCCTTGGTTGTAGGCTGCCACCAAGTCCCCCTGAGCTTTCTCTTTTCCAAACTGAAGAGTCTCAAGTGCCTCAGCCTCTCCTTGTACAGCCTGCCCTCCAGGCCTTGGATCTCACGAGTGGCTTTCCTCTGGACTCGCTCACGCTTCTCTGCATCCTTGCTGAAGTGGAGGGCCCAGTACTGGATGCAGTTCTCCAGCTGAGGTCTCGCCAGGGCCAACTGAAGTGAGAGGATGACTTGTCTAGTTTTGCTTGAGATGCATCAGTGGATGCACACCAGAGTTTGGTTAGCTTTGCCCACCACCGCATCACATTGGTGGTTTATATTCATCTTGTGCTCAGTCAAGCCCCCCATGTCCTGATTGATGAAAGCGGTTATACAGTGTGGTTATCTGCAGTGCTAGCGGACTTGGTTCAGTAGCCTGGTAGGCCCTTGATTGATTTCCATAGATATTATGCATGCATCTCTGAAAGCAAAAAATAAGCTTTGATTATGGGGATTGTTACACAAGTAACAGAAAGTCATTTGCACCTTACAGCATGGCGGCATTAAGGAGCAAACAGAATGGTCTACGGTCATTGGAGGAACACAAGCAACTCATTAGCAAAGTGAAGAAGCAATGTTAGGACCTGATTAGCCAGTCATTTCTTTGTGTTAAGGAAGCTTCACAGACTTCAGCCATTGTGTGTTCTGATTTAGGCTGGTATAAATTGTTGCAAATCAGACCTCTTTGAGAAGAGTAATCTGAAAAAGACTTTATTTAATCCCATAGGTGACTGCTTGCATCCTATTAAAACATGCTGTTTCCCTGTTTCCTGTTTCAGGGTTGAACAACACTGGTCACACACAACTGCTTGGATCAATGTGATGAGAAATAACTGGAGCAGAGCATCTCACTGCAGCATATCTTCCCTTCGTGGTCTACGTGTAAGAGGGCATTCGAGTGTGGTGCACCTCCATAGCTGGGAAGTGTCATGGTAGTAGTGTCATGTAGCTGTGGTGGTCCAGGGAATATTCAACAAGCAAGATTTGTGAGGTGATATTTTATTTTTTCATTGGATGACTTATCTTTCTATGCATTTTTCACTGAAATCTAACTGAAATTCCCCAGATCTGAGGAAGAGCATTTTGTGTCCTAAAGTTTGTCTTGGATCTTCCAGCTGTGAAGCTGATCCAATAAAAGATGTTACACCACCTCAGAAATCTTGCTTCAGCCATTTCCCTGTCACTTATGGCTTGATCCTGGCTTTGTTTCATAAAAATAGTTTCCTCCAAAGCCAGTGGGATTTTTAAATTGAAACTGATGGGATATCCAACCAGTTAGGGCTTCAGAGGAAGAGAGGTTTGGAAAATGTTAGCAATGTATTAAATGAAAACTCTGGGACTTTTAAAATTATATCCATACAGCACACTCACATGTATATTCCTTGAAGGGTTTTGATGGTGTGGAAACCCCCCACCAAGAACCATGTTCAACTCTTGCAAAGTAATGTCTATTGCTTAGATTTAAGGCATTAATGGGAAGAATCAAATCAGGTTGCAGTTTGAAGGCTTGTTGTTCTGATCTGCAGAAGGAACTCCACTGAACGACAAGTTTCTCTAACTAATAGTTGCATCCTGCAGGACAGGTAGATCATTAAGAGGCCTGACAGTGCAATACATGTCTTTTCTACCAATCACTTAAGCAGAGACTTAAGTTCCATTAAGTGCAAATACAGCTGGTTTTAAGTGTCCATGACAGCAACTTTTTCTATATTTTGCTATGATGTGCAAGTCCACTAAATACGCCGTTGGGTGGACTTAAGTGTGTGCATAAATTCAAAGTGAAGTCTCTGCTTATAGGATTTGATGCAAATGGAAGAGCCTAAGGATTTGCTTTAATGCTTTGAAGCTGAAGACTATACTTGTTATAATTAAGTCACTGTATGTGCTGTTGTACCCACATGCATGGATCAAGCTCCAGGTTGACATTTTTTTTTCTACAGACTCAGTCTCAGTGCACCTAAATTATAGGCTGTCCATGCAAACCTTGGAACTGAAACCCGCTATGCCAGTGATACCCACCCTTTTTAGACTCAGGGTATTGCTCGCTGGACTTTGGAAAATGCCAGCTTTTAGTTTTCACTTGTTTGGATTATGGAAAAATAATAGAGCAATTTGCTGTTGAAAATTGCTCAGAAAGACAACAGTGGGTCAGAATGGGGTTGACACTGGATTCCTATCTGAAATCTCTGGATCTATCTTTTAACCATGTTTGCACACCTCACAGTGCTAGCATTGTGTAGCACCCTTGAAAAGATCTCAGGGCTTTCCAGGGTGCTGCAGCACCTTGGTTGAGAATCACTGGGCTATGCATTTATGTGGAAGATGCACTGGCAGCAAAGTGTATGGAACGGGGATTGCTGATAGTCCGGTTGTATTTACAGCTTCCAACAGCAGTGTATCTAAGGACCAGGTGGGTGGGGGGAAGGGGAGAACTAGGAATAGCCTCAGTGCCTATCGGGGGCAGGTGCCAGCCAGCTGTGCCACTGCTGCCCTGTGCACTGCTGCTGCCAAGGGCACAGAGCTATCCCGTTACAGCTCGGGCCCCCACAACTGACTAACTCACCTCATTTTTTAGGCTTCCAAGAGTCAGGTTAGGGGCAGCTATCAGAAGCTTTGAAAATGTTGGGGGTCAGTTTTAGGGCATTTGATACCACAGTTCTGATGGGGCTGTGGTATCACCCCTGAAACTAATGAGCTCCCATACTCTCTGCGGGATGCTGCTGTTAGAAGCGTTGAAAACTAGGGGAAAGACCTGACGTGAAACCGACTGGCTCCTGTCACTTTCAAGGCTTCTAATAGGAGGCCCTTGATACCTCCCTCCCCTTCCTGTTCGTGGCAAAGTTAAAGGGAAGACAGCAGAACGTTACCAGCACCTGCAGAGCCATGCACGTGCATGTCTGGCACTTACCCGCAGTTAGGCTTTCCCTGTGTGGCAGGATAGGATTGCCCAGGGCCATGCAGACCTGCTGCAAGCAAGCAGAGAAAGTGGAGCAGGAGAGCCCTCCTGTCTTGTAGTCCTGTCGCCTGGTGGTCAGGGCAAAGGCAAGGAGACCCAGGTTCCCTTCAACCAGGAAAATGCTCTAGCCTCTGCCTTTCATGGGCATTAATCCCCATTAAATACAAGGTGCAGTAAAGCCATCAGGGGAAGAGATCAAACCAGGGATCCTCTCCCCATAGGGCAGCAACCGTTTAACTAAGCCACTGTCCCTCTGACAGGCTCCCCTCCTCCTGGCCCTGCATGCCTTCTTCTATTGGCTGCCTAGTAGGCCAGGTTCAAGAAGAGAGGATCCTGGCTAGTTCCTTATCCATGACACATGGGTCAAGTCTTGAGACAAATACATGTACCTCTTCAGAAACCAAACTGGATTTGGCCACAAGAGCCAAGGTCAGCACTCAGACAGGACATTTCTGGGCTGTTTTTGGACAGACATTTGAGCTGTAACTCATCAAAGGTGCGAATGAGCCTGGAGATAACAATGAAATGCATTGACACATGACTTCTAGAATGCAGCTCAACCATTTTATTGTACACCGCTGGTCCCCAAAGAGAGAAAATACATGCACGCTTTTTTTTTTTTTATTTGACAAAACTTTAATTAGAAAATCAGTCTTTTCTTTATTATAAAATTACACAAGCTGATAAATCTCAGTAAGTTATAGAGAGAATATTTCTTTCTATGAACATTAGACCTAATAAAAAAGTTAAAATAATTAACAGCATTCATCAGATTATTTTTTTCCCACACTATGTTTCCTAATACAAAAAAGCTTATAGTCATCAACCTTTATTTAAAAATCATATATGTTTGTGATAGCTTTTCAAGACTGGAAGGGACAATACTAATAGTTACATGATTTGCTAATCATTTGCAATGGCTTAAACTGACGAGAGTTGAAATGCAAGAGGCCTCTAATGAAACCCATAAAGGGATTTTAAGCTTCTGAACCCAGCAAATATTAACTTGTGGGGGAACATGGATTCACAATCAATATTGTCCCTTGTTAAAGAAATACTCATTAACTGTTTTGCATTAAAATTGTTAGAATAATTTATTCAATAAAGCTTGCCATTTTACATACAGTTGTCTTGTACCAGAGTGGTGATAACATTGTGCTGGTGTATTGTGCTATTGATGAGGTGTGCGCATGCCTGTGGATTGGGATTCTCCAGTTAAACCCCCTGGGACTTTCCTTTCTCATGAAACTACCCTGGAGAGGCTTTGATGATAGGTGCAAAATTTTAATCCAAATGTGTTTACTCGCTGAATTAAACTTAATGGTCTTTGTAGCTCTACTATATAGCAACATATTATTAGGGCAGTAGAAAAAGACCCGGCATTGGTTTACTGCATGCTAAAAAGGGTGACTGCTTCGCCAAAAAGAACTGTGAAATGAAGACTAGCATGAGGAATGAATATGCAGTCTCTACATTAGCTGTATGCTCTTCATTAAGGTGATGAATAGTTTATCATTATGATTTAATTAATTCAACAGAACCAAAAGTCTTTATTTCTTGTTTGTTTTGCATAGCACATTCAATACCCAGTATTTTCTTGCCTGCATGATTAGTGTCAAAGGGAAATTATTTAAATAAATACACAGCCATTTACATAGCGGCACAGTTTATTTCAAGCTTTGGGAATCCAAAATGATGAGCGGAGGACTGGGTAAATTACTTGGCAAAAATTGCGCAGGATGCGTTACTGTAGTACATATGCGTATTATATAGCCCCAAATGCTCACTGTTAATTCCCATTTTTAGCCAATAACTGGCTTAATTATCTGTGCTTTTGCCCTCGTCCTTCCACCCCACCCTCACAGCAAAATCTAGTTACTAATATACTGGTCTTCATTTGGGATTTTTAACCAAAGTCCTGCTGGCAATAACTAATTGGCTGCTGTCTAAAAGTAAGGCTCAGCAGAGGCTTTCTAGCCGTACTTGCAGTGCTTATCCAAGGGTGCACTGCAAAGGACGCACATGCCACCACACTTAATTATCGTAGCTTGTGACCCCAAGCCCACCGAGGTCAACGGGAAGACTTGTTGCTGGGCTTTCAGTCAGAGGCATGGCAAGCAATTTCTGCTCCTAGGGTGGCAGCGATGGCTGGACCAGCAGGAGTGGCCGCCATTCTTGTACCCTTTCTGAATCAGCACTTGGGACTGGTGCCTTGCTTGCCCACTCTGAACTACACCACTGCTCGCATGGAAGAAGTGATCCTGGGCTTGGTATTTTGACTTTCCTTCATGCCCCTGGGCATCGGGTACACCAGACACACGAGCCCTTCTAACTCCTTCCTAATGTAGCAGTTCCTGTTTCTTTTTCTACATGGCTGAATGGCTGTCCTACAAAATGATCCTCCATAAATCCCTTTGTAATCACAGAAGACATACGATAGACATTTTTTGCCTTGAAAATAACCATCTCTGGGCCTCAGGTTATGTTCAGTTTTTCATTCAGATCTCTAGAATGGGATTTTTCAAAAGCTTTCAGCATTAGTCTAACTCTCCTCCATTAGAAGTCAGAGAGAATTTTATCGACATGTATGGGAGTGATTAGGCTAACCCCAAGTGCTTTGGAAAATCCTCCCCTCAAGTGTTTCCTTTCATCAAGCTGCCACCCTGGAATTGCATTTAAATTTGTGATAAAACGCTATGCTTTAAAGCCAAAGCAATTCACAGTACCTAAGAGATAGAGAGACTGAACATGACTTTCCTCAAAGGAAAAAGCATCAGGCTGCAAACAGAGAGCTCATTTGTCCTAGAGTAAACCACTTTATGCCAGGACAAAGTGCAGTCACTTAGACATCCCCATCCATTGTCCTGAGACAACCTCTAGAAAGGTTCACGGGATAAGAAGTGCTAATAGTTTGTCCCTGGACACCTCAAAGTGCATCTGAATGGTTATTCCAGCATTGCATCATTGAATGAATAGCAGAAAAGCAGGAGTGTGTTCAACTGCTCATTGATTAGAAGGGCAATGTATATACATGCCAATCCCAGAACATTTCTGTTCCAGGACAAACATAGGCACAACTTGTCCTGGGGCATGTGTAGCATCTGTTTCTAGCCTCAGATGTACACATTTCTTCCATATTTGCTGTATAATCACTGCCAGTAAAGCAAACCTTGCCATATGCATATTCCTGTGTGGTGTGACTCTGGTGGTAGAGAGCTATATTAATGCATTTCAAGCAATACGCCATATTCCAAAAGCGTGAAAGCATTATTACTATTCAAATAATAAACTTGAAAAAAAAATATTCTGATGTTTGAGGTGATTTAAAATTGATTTGGGATACTAAACAGAAGAGTTTCATGTTCCCAACTTGATGCTGTTTCAAACCCTTGAAACACCTATTTCTTTCTAAATTTTTTATTGTGCAATATAAAACCAAAAAAGAAAATTCAAAAGATAATAGGCTATGAAATCATGGCACTATTTTCTAGATGTCCTGAAAGTATCATTAATAACTGACAAAATATTAGGAAGGGGTCCAAGCTTAATAGTAAAAATACAGTATGTATACAAGTGATGTTCCACTGGGAATATTGCTAACATTTGTCATTGATATATTGACTATCAGACAGCAATGTGACGGACAAATCATTCCTGCCTTACATAACAGACAATGGTCTCCTAAGCTTGATTCAAATAACAATCAGTGTAAAACCCTTCAGGTTCAATTACATTGACATCAGACCTTATGACAGAGCCTCATCAAAGACTTGGTGAAGTCAATGGGAATATAGCCAGTCATTTTAGTGGGGTTTGGATCAGTATTCTAGGTAAGCAAGCAAACCGATGATGATGGAATGAACAAGAGAAAGAAGTATCCCAGACCCACCAAGTTAATTGAAATAACTCTGCAAATACAAGGCCTGACTTGTGAAATGCTGAATGCATCCTACAAGGTTCAACTCATTAGAGGTTTGTGTGCTATGGTGATGGGTCTGATGCAGAAACATAAAATTGCACGGAATATTATTCTGCACAAGCAGGATGCAGTGGACACACAAGGGCATAATCTGGGCAAAGTGACTATGAACATCTGATGTATCAACCAACCATGGTTATCAAACATGGGAACACAGAATTGCAGATTTGGAGATCCTTGTTTTCCCATGTGGTCTTCTTGATGCATCTCATGAAGGTGCATGAGCTAGCTTACCTTGCAATGCACCTGCTGTCTCAGCAGAACCATTTGCTGATTCAAATGATTACTTTTCATCCTTACACAACATTAAAAAAGCCCTAGGTCATAAGCAAGCAGAACCTATCTCTTGATTGCAAACAGCTGTTTTTTTGGGTTTTTTTTTAATATACTCAATGAATCATTCATTTGTGCTTGGCCATAAAACATGAGGGCTCCCATCAATTATTCATCTTTGCAGTGCAAATCATGCCGAGAACTGGGATGCAAAATGTCAATGAATCTTTTATGGCCAACCATTATATTCTGAAGTAGAAGCTCTAGAGCTTTGCCTTCCTTTAATGTTTGATCCAGAAATAATTTACCAGGCTTCTGGCTAGATTGGACCATACCTGGTGCTTCTTGCCCGCACTTTCTACAAGAGTTAATCTGGGCTTTGTTCCTTTGTACTCCTGTTATCTGATATTGTTTTTGTTGAGTGCTGTCTAGTTCACCGGGAAAAGATCTTCTAGACACTTTAGTAAAATCCTACAAGTTCCATAATATGGGAAAGAACCTGAAGGACAAAATCCTGCTGCTTTTTACATGGGCAGAAATCTAGAATATGTTCGTTAACTTCATGGAATTTCACGGAATTAACATAGAAAATCAACACGGGTTGATGCCAGATGGGTATCTTAGTCAACATCTCCTCCTTGTTTCGCTGTGCTTTCATTCTGTCTTCAGCTATGTGTGGTCTCTTATCTTAGACCAGTAGTGCGTCCATAGCACTGAAAAGGTGGGATGTAATGGCAGTGGAGAGATTACTGTGCACAAGTCTGGCTGCACTCTCAGCAGCGAAGCCAGGGGGAGGGTGGGGTGTACAAACATCCCCCCCAGATCTGCTCCTAGCTTAGGCTATAGATCAGGGGCCAGTAAAGTCTGGCCCCTGGGCTGGACAGGGCCTGCAGCAGACTCTATTTGCCAGCAGCCCCTTCCTATGTTGCTGGAGCCGGTTTTCATGGAGACCCCAGTAGTGGCATTGCCATGACAGCACAGGGCCAGGTTTTCCATGGAGACCAGCCCCAGCAGTGCTGGCAAGGTGTGCGGCTGGGCGGGGAACCACTCCGGGGCCAGGATTTTACAGTGGTGATAGCATGGTGCGGAGCCGGGGAAGGGCTGCAATCTGCTGCCTGCACGGCCCAGGTCTGGGAGGAGGAAAGGTGGTGCCCGGGCATGCAGGCGGTGGATCACAGCTCTGCCCCAGCTCTGGTCCACACTGTCACTGCTGCAAAATCCCAGCCCTGGTCCTGGAGCAGCTCCCTGCCCAGCTGCACATCCTGCCGGCACTGTTGCAGCTGGTCGCCAGGGAAACCTTGGCCCGTGCTGTCATAGCACCACCACTATTGGGGTCTCCATGGAAACCAGCAGCAGCGACGAGTACAGGGGCTGCTGGGAAATGGAGTCTGGTGCCAGTCAGATCTGCCATTTTGCTCACCCCTGCTGTAGATGCTTGGGATAGGGCCTCTATCTTTGTCTGTTTATGTACCCTAAATAATATGCAGCTGCCTCGTGACAGGAAATCTAATATAGCATTAGTCTGCAACTCACACTGTTACTTAATGTTGTTAACAAAAGACTGGGAATTCCATCAGGTGGAAAAATTCCTATTTCACATTTGCTTTTACCCTGAGTCAGAATAAAAGCTGAAATAACAGAAGTTTGCACTAAACAACGCCTTTCGAAAACAAACCAACCAACGGAATAATTCAGAAATAATGAAATATTTTGATGTGCTGTTTTTAATGAAATAAGATACGTCAGTATTTGTGAACCAAAGTGTTTAATTTGCAATCACTTCAGTATTAAGCGGCACCACCTCATGGCAGTGGGTCATGGAAGCAGTAGAGACAATGTTTGCCCAGGCTTTTGGTATGATGGCTGGTTGGCTATATTTTCTCTTAGGCTCCTGAATTCATTTTGGACCCAAATTACAGCTAGCGTGAGGCAACGTGCCACTATAAAGAAAGAAAATTTAAAAGAGAGCAGATATGAAACAAAGCGTAGGAGAAATTAGGGTTTACAATCCTCTTTACAGGGAATCCAGAGAGGCATCATGCCATCATTGGGATGTACCACTTAATGCTAAATCAACTCTTCAAAAATGTCAGTTCAGCAGCGAGCATTATTTTGATTCAGGTTAATATTACCCAAAATGCAATGGGTTGTTTTAATCAGTTTTCCCTATGGAAAAAAAAACAAAATAAGGCCAGGTCAAAATTTTCCTTTGGAAAATTTCCTCTGTGCAAAAAGTCATAGATTCATAGAAGTCAGGTCGGTAGGGACCTTGTAGATGTTCTAGTCTGACCCCCTGCCTGGGCAGGAGAGAAGAGTGGGCTCAAATGACCCAGCCAGGTAGGCATCGAGCCTCATCTTAAAGACCCCCAGGGTAGGAGCCAGCACCACTTCCCTTGGAAGTTGGTTCCAGGTCCTAGCCGCCCTGACAGTGAAGTAGTGCCTTCTAATGTCTAGTCTAAACCTACTCTCTAACAACTTGTGGCCTGGTTATTCCTTGTCGCTCTGGGAGGCACTCGGGGAAACAAGATCTTTCCTGCTGGTACCCTCTAGTAAGTTTATAGACTGCCACCAGGTCCCCCCTCAACCT
Organism: Caiman crocodilus; assembly: GCA_030014935.1. Classification (NCBI taxonomy): domain Eukaryota; kingdom Metazoa; phylum Chordata; order Crocodylia; family Alligatoridae; genus Caiman; species Caiman crocodilus. The sequence continues at coordinate 1,144,489 of JAGPOW010003642.1, read as the reverse complement.
TCTCTTGCAAAGGCTGAACAGGTTAAGGTCCTGTAGCCTCTCCTCATAGGGTCTGCCCTGCTGTCCCCAGATCATGCGAGTGGCCCTCCTTTGGACCCTCTGAATGCTGTCCACATCACTCCTGAAGTGGGGTGCCCAGAAGTGAACGCAATACTCCAGCTGCAGCCTGACCAGGGTCGCATAGAGGGGAGGATCACCTTCTTGGACCTGCTTGTGATGCATCTGTGGATGCAAGACAAGGTACGGTTAGCCCTACTGACTATGTTGTCGCATTGTTGGCCCATGTTCATCTTGGAGTCAATAACGACTCCAAGAACTCTTTCTGCCTCTGTGCATTCGAGAAGGGAATACCCTATAGGTATGCTGCTGGTTCCTACTGCCCAAGTGCAGCACCCTGCACTTGTCAGTATTGAACCCCATCCTATTTTCATTTGCCCACCCCTGTAACATGTCCAGGTCCTGCTGTAATCTGTCCTGCCCTTCTAGCATGCCCACCTCACCTCAAATCTTGGTATCGTCTGCAAATTCACCCCATTATCCAAGTTGCTAATAAAGAAATTGAACAATGCGGGCCTGAGGACCGAGCCCTGGGGGACTCCACTGCCCACATCCCTCCAGGTGAAAAATGACCTGCCCACCATCACTCTCTGAGTATGACCCCTCAGCCAATTTTCAATTCATCTGACTGTGTAGGCATCAATGCCACAATCACCTAGCTTTTTAATGAGAATGGGGTGGGAGACAGTGTCAAAAGCCTTCCTGAAATCCAAAAAGACTATGTCTACTGCAACACCTGCATCCAGTGATTTTGTGACCTGATCGTAGAAGGCAATCAGGTTGGTCCAACAGGACCTGCCCCTAATGAAACCAGGCTGGTTGCCCTTGAGCATCATCCCCACTGCTGGCCCATCACAGATGTGTTTCTTGATGATCTTCTCAAAGAGTTTCCCCAGGATTGAAGTAAGACTAACGGGCCTATAGTTTTAAAGATGAGGACCACATTGGCCTTCCAGTCATCTGGCACCTGGCCAGAGCACCACAAGTGCTCATAAAGCCGTGCCAGGGGCCCCACAATAACCCCCGCCAATTCCCTCAACACCCTGGGGTGGAGAGCATCTGGATCTGCTGATTTGAACACGTCCAGCCCCTCCAGAAGTTCTCTAACCCGGTCCTCCCTGACCCTAGGCTTGGCAGAGTTTCTCCCGAGTCCATCCTGAGTGTTGGTAGGGGAGTCCCATTTCCTACACAAGAAAATAGAGGTGAAGAAATTGTTAAAGAGGTCTGCTTTTTCCTCTGGTGGGACCACCAGATTGCCAAGTATATCTTGCAGGGGCCCCACATTACCTGGGGCCTTCTTCATTCTCCCTATGTATTTAAAAAAGGACTTTTTGTTATCTTTGATCCTTGATGCTAGCCCTAGTTCCGTATCTGCCTTAGCTTTCCTAACAGCCCCCCTACAGACCTGAGCGGTGGAGATATACTCCCCTGTGGTGATAGCTCCTCCCTTCCACTGGGTGTACGCCTCCTTTTTGGCAATCAGGCATTCACAAATGCCCTTGGTGAGCCAGGGGGGCTTTTGGGCACTCTTGCCTCCTTTGCTTCTTGTTAGGATTGTCACCCCTTGGGCTCTGAGTATCGTCTCCTTAAGGAACAACCATTCATCTTGGTCACCCAGTTCCCCAGGACGCGAGTGCTTCCCCCACTAATTGCATTTTCAGTCTGAAAATCATTTTTGGGTGGAACAATTCCTGATCAGCTAGAATAAGAATAAATTATTTAGGAAATGTAATAGAATTTGGTCCCTACCATCAGCATGCTACTTGACTCAACTAAGCAGTTTTCCATGCTGAATTAAGAGAGAGCATTATAAGTATTACTAGATCTACATTCTGAATTTCCAGAGACAAAGCTTCATGGTTTATTCTTATGCCACTTTGATAGTAAAAATTAATGATCCGCTTAGGAACCTTTGATGTTTATGTAGGCAATCCTTATACTCAAGGGAAATCTGTAAAACATGTTAGAAGTTGGGCCTGGGAACAAAAACTCATAACTGTACTGGCACTAAAATATTGGAATAAATACCGGCTGGTTTATGGCTCATTACAGTTTACCAATTGTCTTTGCTAACCTCTCTGTACTCCACAGGTAATAAAGACCCTTTGAATGGCCTTATTATCTCTTTTGCTTGTTTTGAAGCTACTTTAGAGAACTGCGTCTAGATAAATTATTGGAACCACATCACCTCAACACTACTCTTTGCCCTACAGTTTTACAGCCCACTCTCACTTCTTTAAGTGACTATTTTCATTTACATAATGGATAAACAAAAAGCAGCTCAAGCAACTGGAGCATAATGGATAAAACAAAAAACACAAACAACATATGATTGTTTAATCTGTGATTTAGCTTAGGCTATTTCTGCTTTGTTCTTTAGGATTAAGGAACAGTGCTTTGTGCCTACAAGCTTATCTAAGATCTCTCCCAGCTAGCCAGTTGTTTCAGCAAAGAGCGTTACCAGAAAAGAAAACCCCTTGCTTCTCTGATTCCCTGGGCCATTACAGCTACAACAACACTCTAACCCAAGAGGCCTGAAATCATTCTTGTACCCGCGCCAACGCACAGAAACTCACTGACCAGTATCAAAACACCAGTAGATAGCTTTCCAGCAAAACATTTCTGAGACTTGCCAAGTCAAACCAGCTTTCTCTGTTCAGGAGACATTAATTTGAAAATGCTGCATAAAAGTATGTACACCTTCCTGTTATGTATATGAAGACTGTGCACGAGTTGTCAGGCCTGCATAGAAAAACTGACAGTCCATGAAATACACACAGCAGTCTTCTCCCATTGACCAAGATAATTCAGTGCATCAACTCGATAATAATACTTAAGATTATACTAAGGAAGAGCTCACAAAACCCAGCTATTGCTATCTATTGCTCTATTGCTATCCGCTGTATCTTCCTTCATGTTTACAATGCATCCATCACTGTGTTATCTGCTCACGTTGCACCGGTCCTGTGAATACAGAGAGGAATGCTATTTTGCAGGACTGCCAATCCATCAGCTTCACAAGTACTAGGATAACTTAAAATAAGACTGTAGTACTCAACTCAAATGCTCCAGGTCATACTCCTCACACACCCAGCAAAGACATTCAGCTCTCCTGCAGTTCTTGTGGTCCCACTGGTCTTGGAGATATTAACATTATAATAACCCCAACAGCTCTGTTGCAAGTGCATCATGCCCTGAGACTTATCCTTGTCACTCCTTGGGAGTCCCATGAATTTAGTAGTTTCAGCAGTCTTTTTTCCCCCTTTGTCAGCTCTTCATTGATTTTGCAGAGCTCTACATTCTCTGCTGTGTAATGCTGGATTACAGCAGAGATACCTGGCAAAACAGATTTTGGACAGTTAGCAGTTTCCTACATTTAACAGTTTCCAGCCAGACATGCTGGGGGAAGTATTCAGCCTCTCTCCAGCTCCTTTATATCTTCTTTCTCAGTCCCTTACAGTTAAGGATCAGTGTCTTCCATGATTGTTTTATCTGTGGGTCCAAAGATAGCTGATGAGGCTGAGTCAGGATTGACAGGCTTTGCTGCAGCTCAGGCACATGTTTGCATGCATGGTCCAGATTTGTGATCCATTTGTGATGCCTCTCCCTCTTTTCCATCTCCTGTTGTTGTCACAGTGTCAAAATACTGAGATTCTCGCAGCAGGCTCGTCCTCCATTTGGAGTGGTCCTGGGTGACAAGCTCTCACAAGTTGATGCTGATGTTGCATTTTTCAAGTTGGCCTTGAGGATGTCTTTGAAGCGCTGTCTGTGTCATCCTCTTGAACGTATGCCTTGACTGAACTGGGAGAATAACATTTACTTTGGAAGTTTAAAGTAAGACATTTGGATGATGAGACTAGCCCAGCCAAGTTGATGTTGGATGAATATCGCCTTGACACTTGTGATGTTTGCTCAAGAGAAAATGCTAATGTTGGTGTGTCTGTCTTCCCCCTGTATTTGAAGGATGATCTGTAAGCTGTGTTGATGGTACTTCTGCAACAACTTGAGGTGTCTCCTGTACATTGTCCACGTCTTAGCTCCATATAGTAAGGTGGGGGGCATAACGGCTTGATAAAGCATAAACTTGGTTTTGGATCTCATATCATGATCTCTGAACCCTTGTTGCCTCAGGCATCCAAAGGCTGCTGCACATTTGAGGCGATACTGGATTTCTTCATCGTTGTCAGGCTTCTGCAAGAGATGGCTTCTGAGGTACGGGAAATACTCACGGTTCTCCAGAGTCTCACTGTGAATCTGAATGACCGGAATTGGGGAATGCACATTAACAGCTTGTTGATGGGACGACCTTAGTCTTTGTTAAGGATCAGTCCTATCTTTGTGTATGCCTCAGTAAAGATATCAACAATTGCCTGATGGCAATTGCAGCACTTGCACTTGCACTTGCAGGGGGGAAGTACAAGTGCTGCAATTGCACACACCCCCCCTCCCCCCCCGGCAGCACACAGAGCAGCAGGACAATGTGTCCCGCTGCAAAATGCACGTGCAGGGGTGCGCACCGAGGCACGAAGGGGTGGCAAAAATGTGTGCCACTACTATTTGTGCAGCTGCAAATGCACGCCCCTGCTAGTGTGGATGCAGTCCCAGAGGCCAAAATATAATGTGTTTCTGCCAAAGCTAATGTATCCATGCACAGGTGGTAACAGGCAATTCTGGTTCATTTTTTCTCCAGACCTTTTAAACATAGCCAGTCCCTTGTATCCCATCCAGAAGTGAACTAGCACACCAAGCAGAGCACACGTATACGTTCTTGGCTGGTTGCTTGACTGAGCATGCTATGCTAACCCAAGCTCCCAATCTTCCAACTGGGCTTCAAAATTAGCCCCAATAATTGAATGTTGAGATGACGTAGATAACTGTTGTGAGGTCCAGCTCTTGGCAGAAAGGAGGCCAGACAAAGTGACAGAAAGCATGTTTAGCCACTGATGTTGCCTGGGCATCCAGGAGGAAAGACCCAAGCTTGTGAACTGCAAAAAATAAGAAGATGCAAGGAGCTGAGGAAACTCAGAAATGTTGCCAATCATCCCAGCTTCTCCAGAACGACAAATGACCTTCCCCAGATTTTACAGGGTCGCCAGTGTTAAGAAACTTTTGAGCACTAGCTGGGCTGCAGTGGGCTTGAACTCACTTGCACCTCTCTGGGGCAGGAGGACAAAAATGGTCCAGGCAAGTCTTAGCCACCCTGTAGGAGCTCTAATTATGTGGAGAAAGCCTACAGCTAGTAAGGCCTTCAGCAAGCCTTTTTCCAGCTCAACTAAAGAGTTGGCTTGTATTTTTCTTCTCTCCGATACGCCTCAAAGAGGCTTGGGCTCTAATGAATCATTCCTTCCACCCAGGCTGTTTCCTTGACTTACTGCAGTGAAAGTCGTGCAGAGAAAGCTGGGGTGATGTTCTTTCTTCCTCAGATTTATGCAAATTCAACTTCTGACAATGAATTTCTAGCCCCTAAATTTGGAAATGGGAAGCGGATCAAAATCTGGGCTCAATTTGGGGCAGCATTTTGTATCTGGCTGTAAAACTGTAAGGAGCCTAACCTTGGGGTCTGACTCCTTTCAGTTTTGGGATGCTCCAAATCTGAAGCTGGATACAATTTTATGTCTCTGGTCTGCCTCTGAATTTTGCATCCTTAGGTTCAGGACTTGAGACCAAATGCTGCCTCTCTGTACAGAGTGCTATCTCACCACAACAACTGCAGTACTGGTATGCTTTAGTTGGGTAGGCATTGTGATGGCAGCAAGGCTGTGTGCGAGGATGACACTGGTTGCATAATAAAAAACATTGCTTTATGGTGCTCCTCCCTCTGGGCTCAGTCAGGAGAGCTTTAATCAAGAGGATTTATTCTCTCTGCAACTCTCTAGGTCTTTTGCCTAAAGCCCTTTTTCTTAGGATTTGCATTTAAGCCTTGGTTAGATTGTCCAAGTCCTTCAGTATGACTTCTCATTTTAATTTGTTAAGCTATGATATGAAAACTGGAATTAAGTATTCCTTGGAAGCATATCTTTCCAGTGTGCAAGTCCCCTTTCCCTTTGAAGCTCCAACACTGCAGTCAGAGCGGGGTGGTTGGTGCCGTGTGTCTATGGGGAGAACTGTTGACTTCAGGGCACCCTGTATGGGGGGCAAGGACTCTCTACTCCAAGCAGAATCAGCCACAGCAAGGAGACCGAGATGATACAACCCATCACCAACTCAGGAGAGCAATCCTATGTTAAAATCTGTTTTACATGTGTATTTAATGATAAAAGTGTCTTAAAGTATTCAAATCCACTGATTTTTTTAAATGAATGCCCTGTCCACCATTTGTACAGAGTGCTTACTTTCTGCAACATACTCAGCTTGACTAATGAAATTAGTACGGACCGTTTCACTTCTTGTTCCTATTCGGTTTCATTTTCCTTGTTCTTGTGCGTCGGTGTTAGTACTAAAGTGGCCAAGAGTGCCCAGAGTGATTTTAGACGCTTGACTAGGCAGATACCTTAAATGGGCTGACTTTCAAAAGGAGCTGATGCTCATCTTCTGAAAAGCAGATCCCTTTAAGATATCCCACCTTGGGAAAGCCAAATGTTACGGGTATCAAGACAGTGATTTGGGCCAGAAACTCAAAGCAGACTGGAGCCTAAAGATTCAGAGGGATTTGCAAAAGGTCCTGGAAAGCTGATTTCAATAGGGCATCTAACTGCAAAGGCATTTTGAAAACACTTTCAGATGCCTGCCCAAATCTGTCTGCATTTTCTTGATAGTTTGGTCCCTGGGTCCCTTTTGGAGATCTTGGCCTCCATTTTCAGATTAGCGATTGGTCTTGGGGATTGTTTTACATACTTGTAAATGTTTCAGTTGGTTTTCAGGTACACAATTGCTTCTTTTAGGATTTAGCTAAACCTGTTAAAAATATATATAGTTATAGGGAGGAGGCTCCTTTTAGCTCCCAGGGTTTTGGTGGGATCCTGTGACTCAGTGGGCACATCTACGTATTGCCGTACTTCTCCGTATGATGTGCTACAGTGATTACGTGAGTCGACCTGTGATCAGCAGCTGCTTTGCGGTAGTGGCGTGCTCCTCCAGTTTAGCGCGCCGCCACAGTGAAGTCGCAGCAAAACGTCACTGTGCTGCGCGCATGGTGCAGGATGGGCGACGACTGTGCCATGCTTCAGTACTCCCAAAAGGAAGTAGTAAAACACGACACCATCACAACATCACCATAGGGTGACGCGTAGACATACCCAGTGACTCAGGAACTCCTTTTACTTCTGTGTGCCTACGTTCCTAAGGAAGGCACTACCCCACATATTCTTCTGAGGGGTAAAAATAGTAATTTAATTAAGAACATAAAGACAATCCAATGAGGAGGAGAGGAGCTATTTATAGCGTGAAAGTTAAAATGTCATAGGAAAAGTACTGCTGGTTAGAGGCACTTTTTGAAAAACAACCAGGTCGGAAAGGAAAAAAGGCTAGTTCCTCTAGAATATTAAGTGATCGATACAACGTTGGGAAAAAAAAATTAAAAACAAAAGTAGAAATTGAGGTCAAATCATAAATATTTTCTAGTAGGGTAGAGTTATATATTTGTTAAGCATAAGGGTTTTGCTGGATGTTATTGCATGAAGCTTTGTGCATCAGTGAAAGGGGAAAAGAAAGCAAAAAGCCAGAGAGACGAGTGGAGAGATGTATGAAAAATACAAAAAGGGAAGCCAGGGCCAAAAAAAGGGCCAGGATACAGCCTGATCAAAGACTGGGAGCAGGGACCTCCCAAAAAGCCTAGAAGTCATGTTCTTGGGTTCAGCACTGGATGAAAGGAGCCGGGTTGTTTGTTTTCTGCCGTGTTCAAGGAAACAGGAGTTTGCACGTTCTTTGTAGATAAGAAGAACTGCATCAAAGCAGCGCCTGAATCCAGTACCAAGTTCTCCCGCTTACAGAAATAACAGTAGTGCCCCATGTGTAGCCAATTCTGGTTAGAAAAGCCTGAAAAAGAGATAACAATATAAAGAATTGACTGCAGACAATATCATTCTCGATGTAGATCAGTTGCTCTGTAGGTTAGTTAGGCACATCATGGGCTCGAACTGATCTCTACGTGTTGGTCAGAAGTCTGGGGTTTGCTCCATCAAGGTAGTTTGGTTAATGTAGGCCCTTTTCTGGCAGAGAAGTGAACGTTCCTGTCACTTGTGCAGCCCTAGTTTTACTAATATGTTGTTTTAACTAGCCTTAAAATACTTTTCAAGTTGCACTCCAAAAAACGGATAACATTTCTCTTCCTCTTAGGCCTTATAATGAAGTGATCTATTTGGTGGCAGTTTTCCAAAAAAATCATGTACACTATTTCTGAAAACACTGTAATCCAGAGCATTTCTGTAGGAGGTTGCCCAGCTCTCCTGTCTGAAGAGTTAGAGCATCATAAAGAGACAGGTAAATGCCATGAGTAGATTTCCACTAGGATTTGCTTAACCTTCAAAATTGCTTCTCCAGACCTGTGCTTACCCCTCCTTGGTGGTTTTCCCAATTATTGGAATGAAGATGTTTGAATGATTCTTGAACAACGATAAAAGTTTCCACAAATTAAACTCAATTTTCGTGTATTTACTCTA
>JAGPOW010003642.1:1108042-1135735 GCA_030014935.1 Caiman crocodilus | reverse complement strand
CTTTGCCGTCGTTTCACTGAGTAAAAAAAATAATCCTTTGCGACCCAAATTTTCAAAAGCGTTTGAAGACCAAGGAAAATAGAGCAGGCATTGCCCTGATCTGTGCACCCCCAAATTTTGGCAAAATTTGGCTCTAAAGCCCAAGATATTGGGGCTTTTTCAACTATTATCTCATATCAAGAAACAAGCTAAAGGTCCATGCATCCACAGTTTTGATTATGCAGGGATGGTGACATTTAAGGACTCAGCCATGTAGTCCCACCATTTTAGTGTCTTGACTAATACCAAAATACACACCATCGAAATCATGGTGCCAGGAAATCCCCTGCCACTTGCTGCAAATGAGCATCCTTCCCACAGAGAAAACAGGTTAATTAAGGCTGATTTCATCCTGTCGAGGTTCAAAGTCAGGCTACGTGTGACCAAGCGCCTTTAATTCACACTGAAATCAGTGGGGATTGATGGCTTCAACCCCACACAGACTCGCCCAGTACCTTGCAAGAATCAAGCACCACAAATTTGGGGCTGGAAGAACAATGCCACGGAAAACAACTGCTCTTGTCACCTCCCAGCCTCTCCACCACCGCAGAATCCAATTCTTGCTGAGGCTACAATCAGAGACTTGCTATAAGGTTAGGGGCAATGCATTTCGGTGTACTAGGCCTGGACCACATTGTTTTCCTGTTCTTCCAGAGAAGTAGAGGTCTGTTATATTCTTTAATCTCTTCGGTCAAAGAACAGGAGATGATTATTTGGTCTGCAGTAGTGTGCATGCAGTAATATTGCAAATACCATCCTGAGCATGTGTTGCAAATAGCATTTACTGAAGAAGACATATACTTTACTGTTTTTCTGATACCAAAAAGTGTTATGGGATGCCAGTTTGATGGGATAAAATGTCATTGCAAACATGACATTCTGAAACCATCATTTTCAAGGATGTTGTAATTAGCATGTGGCATACTCTGAATGCTGAAGTAACTAGGAAAGGGGAAAAACCACTTAATTAGCAAGCATGCAGATAATGTGTGCAACTCGCTCCTGGCTAGACAGCTTTTAATTAACCTGACCCCAATTGGACTGATGAGGGGGGCAACTTGAATTGTGCCAAGAGCGTAACAATTAATTGTGTGGCATCCAGTTTTGTATTTTTCCATGCCCTGCACTGCTGTTCTGAGCCTTAATTAAGCAGGTTGTCCCATGGATGGGAGAAAAACAGGTGATATTTTAGGGCTCTTTTCAGACTAAAATTGTGTTTGTCTGAGTGACCTGCACAGAGAGTATTCTGCCTGGGCCTTATGCAGCATAACTCAGCCTCTGGAATATAAACTTGTTCAACATTTTTATAGCGTCTCAGAGTTTTGGCAATGATTTTGCCCTTGGATAACTAAAAGCAAGGACCCATTCATTGCCATACATTGGTACCCGACATGGACAAACCTTTATCTCTCTGCCTTTACCCTCTTGCTGCTCTGAGAGCAGCTATCAACTGGTTCTGGAATACAGTAGTTGGAAGCATGGTGCTTGTCTAGCCCTGACTGTACACCTGGTGATGTTAGAGGTGTAGGATCAGGCCCTTTCCTTAGGATGCCCATTGCACTAGCACACAGAGCTAAGCCATTGTAGATGCAGTACAGGCACGGAGTAAGAGTGCATCTACAATGCATCAAAAAATGTGACACTGGCTCATGTAGACATAATGAACCCTGGGGCAGCCTTCAGCTTGCTAGTTTGGATACTGATTATAGTACAGCTATGGTGTGACAGAGCGGAGCATGTGCTCACCATGTATTTACCTACCTTCTTGGATGGGCTTTGCTGAACTCTGTGCTATTGTGGCCATGCTGCTAGGAAGATCCGAGCTAGATAGTTTAGAGTTAGCATGAGTCTTTCTAGACAAGCTGCAGTCGCACTGTTGACTACAGTGTAAGCATGCTGTAAGAGCTGGTCCCTGCACTAAAGGATTACTGATCTAAATCAAGGGTGCTCAGCTCCCAGCCCATGGCCCAGATCTGGCTCTCAGAGCCATGTTATCTGGCCCACAGGGCTTCCCAAGGGTCCAGCAGGGGAATGATGGCAGCATTAATTGCTGTTCCTCTGCTGCCAAAATTCTGGACCTGTGGGGATCCTCATGAGCTGGATAACGTGGTCCTACACACCAGAGTGTGCCAGCATGTGGCCAGATGTAGGCCCACAGGGATGGCTCAGCACCAAATCTACATAGGAATCAGCCCACAGACTATTCCCGCGCCACTTCGCCAGCCCACAGGGCTGAAAGTCTGGCCGCTACTGATCTCAACAGTGAGGACACAAAGGGGAAGTGAGAAGTATAGGGCGGAGAAGAGTAGAGGTGACTTTCCCAAGCAAGTCAGTGCCAGAATCAGGACCGTGAAGGTGAGCCTAAACATGATAGAAGTGATGCTGATGGATACAGGACCATGTTTTGAAGGACCTGCACTTTGTCTGAAGACAGGTGCCCCCAACTGGCAGTTCGGTTCACAGCATAGGAAACTCTTGGATTCATACGTAATGCAACATTTTCACATAGCAGCAGCACACGTAATGCCTTCTATGATGTCCATTTGGCTAGAAGACGCCATCATAGCCATCTGTCCTACAGCAATATGATATACCTGGGCATGATGCCATGAGTCCTTTGGAAACTCCAGCCATTAGTGAACACTGCAGCTTATCCCCTTAGTATCACAGGCTGCTGTGAACACTTCAGGCCTGTCTTTCATTCCCTGCATTGACTTCCCATAGAGCACTGACTCAAATTCAAGGCTTCAGTCCTTATCTTTCAAGGTGCTCAATGGCCAGGGTCCAGCATATTCAAAAGATCACCTATAGTTTTGTGATGAAAGTGATGCTTGATGACTCCATTTGGAAGCACAATGAAAGTTTCTACCGTACAGGCAGCAAACCCTGCCTGTACAAGACAACTTTTGGGAGTGCTAGCTCAAGACAATCAAATAAATTCCCGCAGGTGCTAGGGATGATCATAAAACTCACTGCCCTCTGTTCCAAAGGCAAGGCACACTCCTTCAAGCGGCCTTCTCTAGCATAGACACAGAAAAGGGTGTACATTCAGAATAACCTCCACTTCCCTGCATACACAATTCTTCCTCTGGAAATGCAATGAAGGAAAGAACCGACCACAAGGAATTGCTATTAGTCACATTGCTGAATACACTACTGGAAAATGAGCAGGTTTAAGCAATGAGGGCAGCATAATAGCACAGATACGATAGAATAATGGAACTTAAGTCTCTTTGGTCCAATCCAGTGCCCTACTTACTTGACCACACAACTGCTACTTCTCTTTCATGGCTAACAATGGACAGAAGAGTCTATAAATTGCAGGTTGCACCTTCCATTCAAAAAATTAAAGTGATTGCCATCATTGACCCTTTCCCTGCATTAATGGGTTGGGGGGGGGGCAGGATTTTCAGTGTTGGCATTCTGCTAGAGGTAGAATTTGTTTGCCAAAATTAGGACAAAAATGCTGTTGATCATTTTTGTGGCACTGGGGACTTAAAAAAACAATGTTCAAATTGTAAATGATTCTATCCAGCATATGTGGAACAGGAAAAACAAAAATGGCAGTAGCCTGCTTTCTTTGAAGCCTATGGATCTTTTCCACCTTGCTTCAATAGATGCAGGATCAGACCAATATTCCTTTGCTTGGTTGCTGATTTTCTTTCACAAGTATATGCTGTGGCAACAACACTTCTAAGAGCATTTAGTAGGCCTCAGTTAAGATTGTTAAGGCCCTAAATCCTTGGCGATATGTAAGTCCATATCATCCCTTCCTTCTTCCAAGAGGGCTGATGGGCAGACACAGGGACGACTGTCAGGATAGCTTGCCTGAAGACGTCAATGTGAAAGATGCACAGCAAAATCTCCACGTGATCAGATATGAGCACACCTGGCTCATGTCAATAGGCATGGTGTTGTCTTGTCCATTCAGTCTTGTAAAAAAATGAAAAAAAGGACTTCAATTTAAACAGTAAACTTCAAAGGGTCCAGTGTTGACTCCCTGGTTCATTGATATCAGCTAAAACTTCTAGCCCTAAACAGGATCATGTACATGACATTCTTAAATATGGGAAATTTCTTTCTTTCACCATCAAAAATGGATTGAATTCAAGTAACAAATTCATTGTGCTTATGGATGTTAAGTTTTCCTAGTTCAAATCACAGAGGGAATCAGGGAATGCAAACATTATGGTTTTGAAACCGAAGTTGGAGTGAGGATCTAGGCCAATATCTTCAACATGGAATACATCATTTTAGAGGGAGCCAGAGTCTCAGCTGGTGCAAGTCATGACAGCCTCATCTGAAATCAAAGGTGAGATGATGATTTACCTTGGTAAGTGACTAATTAGCTCAAATTGTGCAGGCAATCAGCACCAATTAATCCTACAGATGTAAATGGAAGCCTGTGGGAGCTGTGCACTTCAGAAAATCATGCAATATATGTACGTGATGAAATATGGGTTAATGCCACCCATAGCGGTCACATCTACACGAGACGCTGACTGTGCAGACATTTAGTACTGCTATAAACAAGTACTAAATGACTGCACAGTAAGCGGAGTTAATGCACAGTAGCACTGCCAAATGGCTTTTTTGTGACACTAACTGTGCAGTAGCCTAAGACTACTGTGCAGTAGTGTCACATCACGCTTTCTACCATGTGATGCTACCACGCAGTAGTCATGGGCTACGGCGCAGTCAGTGTCTCGTGTAGACCTGGACAGTATGTACTATTCAGTACATGAATGTGTGAGTTAGTACGTTAGAACTCATGCTGTAGAATATATATTATAGACAATTTGTGACTGAAAACTTAACATTGCCGATCAAAACATCATGTCTTTGTTTCTTGATTTTTTGTGTTTTAGCATTGTAGGACTAAAATATTTTTAAATTAATATGCTATGACATAGCTTTAACTATGCCCCATCCCATTAGCTTTTGAGGATCAAAGACACAATGAGTAGTGCATCAGCGTGTGAAAGGACATCTCACAGCTTTTCATGCACCAAAGTGGAATTTCTCTCCAGGGCTTCTCTACGACCTAGTCATGTCTTTGTGACTTGATTCTTCCTAGGGCCATTATCTGCCAAGAACTTTGCAGACACTATGTTCCTGTTATGGTTGCTGAAATATTTCTTTCAGTGCCTTTCTTGGTGACCAATTATAAAATTCAACCAGAAAAAAAGGATGAGGGACTCAGAAACTGAAACAGGGTGAAGCTACATGTAGCACTTAGACCATACTAAGGGTACTTAAAGCACACTGTCCACACATTAAGGTCATTAATTCATGCTAAGTGCTCTCAGAGCATCTCAAAGTTTTGTCACTTCCAGCTGAGGGTTAACTCTGGTTACTTCTGGGCTGCACTACCTAGCTCATGTTAGAGTAACTTCCATCTTGTCTACAGAGATAAAACAAGCCATTTGCACTACTCCCAGCTCCCCTCAGTCCTAGCAGGGTTAGTGACCAAGTGTCCTGGCTCCTATCCACGCCCCTGCTCACCACCTCTCTACTGAGCAAATCAGAGCTGGTCAGGCAAGAAATGGCATTAACCCTTAATGCGCTCACTTAGTAAATCACCAAAAACATCACGTTAAAACAGATGTCCAAGTGACAGCAGAAAAGCCAAAGGTACATTTGGTTGGATGAGTTGTGCTGTACTTGATGTTGTTTGCTTAAGGATGTTTTTAGGTCCAGCATTTCCACAAGTGAATAGATCATCAACATCAACAGCAGGAAAGACAGCTTTGCAAAAGAAAGAAAGAGCTTGAGGAAGCAGAAGCCACTAGTTTTTGGAGGGGAGGTGAAAATACACGAGGGAGATTCTAGAATAGCAATGAACAAATCATCTTTTTTCAGTTGTGATAAACATCTATTGTTGCACCTAGCTTAACTTCACTGCTGTTCGATATTGCCTACTGTGGGACAGTCTGCTAGGAACCACATGACAGCAGTTGATTGCTGCGAGCAAGCTCTCACCTTTTACCTTCTCTCTTCCCTGACGTGCCGTTCACTAGACAGGCTCAAAAGGAAGAAGTTGCAGCTTTCTGCACTGCCTGAGATCTTAGATCAGGGGTGGGCAAAATGCGGCCCGTGGGCCGGATGTGGCCTTCCAAGCCATTCTGTCCAGCCCGCGGGGCCCCTAAAAATGTATAACATTAATATGTATCTGCCCCTTCTGCCTGTCATATGGCCCTCGATGGCTTGCCAAAACTCAGTAAGTGGCCCTTTACCCAAAATCATTGCCCGTCCCTGTCTTAGATCTACATTTGCCTTCAAAGACATTTTCCTTGCTGAAATGTAAAGTCAACTAAATTATGGCGCAAATTTAGATATTGTCAGGAAACCTATTGAAAAAATAGTTCCAGAAGGTATATTAATTTGGGACATTTTTTTCTATTGAATAAAGGGAGAATGCTAATATTAAGGAATATATATTTTATTGAAAAATTCAGAGTTGCAAAGACATAGTATATTTGGTATAGAATTTCAGGTTCAGTAACACCATAGCACAATATTCTTATATTATCTTAGGAAAAAAAAACAGATTTCAGGAATAAGGGAGTGTTATGGGAAAAAAAGGACAAATTTGAGTAGAGGTGTTTATTTGTAGCATGGTAAAATTGCCTAGAACCTGAGGAATTGCATTAATTAACCACACCTAACGTCAAATTCATATGAAGTGAGATTGAACAAAATCTTAACGCTTAAAGGGACATTGAATGGACAGTTTATGCTAAAAATAAAGAAAAATGCCATCATTTGTGTTGCAAATTGATGGACAGGAGTAACTGAACGATGAAAAGCCAGCGTTCACTGTATCCTGCTGTATTTGCTCACAATTTTTCAAACAATTGTACAACCTCTTCTTGTGATCACTCTCATTTATGACTGTTCTGGTGTTTGAAAGCTTTCAGGCATCCAAGGAGGGAGCAGAATCATCATCCCACAGTGATGATCCACAGCAAACCTTCAAACAGGTTATTTTGCATGACCTGAAATCTGTTTGTGCAAAATTGTCAGTGAAAGAGCAGTAACAAGCACTTGGTTAATTGGTATGCAGACAGCTTCTGTACTATCTGGTTTTAATGCACTAGCAAAATTATGGTGGGTGTCCTTTTAAAAATGAGAACTAGAATCCATTCTTAATTTTTTTTAAGTAAATTGGAGAAATGTCTGATGTAAGGACATTTTGCCACTTTGCAATGAGAGGTGGCCTGTCTGTCTCCAGTCCTGCCAAAACTGGCACACCTAATTAACTTCAGAACACAGAACAGTTTTACTGAATTTAAGAGAGCTTCTCACTGTACATAATATTTGGTCCATTTTTTGCAGGATTGGGGGTCTGGTCTTTTTCTTGTGAGTGTAAATCGTGTTCACAAAATGGCTCAGATGCAGCTTAACCGACTTAGCAAAGTACAGCAGTCCCTGTTTGTTGCTTTCCTTTCATATTTTTTTCCTTTACTGCTCATGTTTGATTTCCTTTTAAAAATAGCTCAAGATTATGCCAAATGCTAATTTTATGCTGGGCACAGAAACGGTTGTTATCTTGGCAAAGCTGGATTCAGCTTTTGTTGAACAATTCTTCGCCCAGCCCTCATGAGAAGGGCATCCAGCATCTCTTCCGAGCTGCTTTTTCTAAAAGTGAAAGCTTAATTCTTTCTGCTATAACTAAATCAATCTTTAATGAGATTAATCGTTTTGGGTGCCAAATTCTCTCTCAAGTATCTTGATGCTTTCCTGGGGCAGATACTTGAGAGAGGTTTTGTCCTTCCACACGCACCAGATGACAGCAATGTTCTGATCACTGAGAAGCCCCTGAGATGTCCCACGTTAGGGAAATTTAACCTGGAAGATACGTTGTGTTTAAAATTCTCAGGGATAAAAGGGGAAGCTGCCATTGGCTCAAAGGCTTCCCAGTTCTGGTCTTACGGGGCACCCAAAGGACACTGTACCTACATCCGGGTGAGGGGTCACCTTGAGATTTGGCTCTATATAAATCCATCTACCCCCCTGAAAACAGCACCTCCTTGGCTTTTCTATGTGTTGGGAAAATGATAGCAACGTCAGATGTGGTAGAAAACGGCAAACAAATGGGTTTTTCAAAGAAAACAAAAACTTGCATTTCAGCAAAGCATATTTAAACCGAAGCATTTGTACTTAGGAATGCGCCTATTTGAAGTAGTGCCATAACTAGGGTGGGACAAGTAGGGCAAATGCCCTGGGTGCTGATTTGGGAGAGGGAGTGAAAAATGAGGGTACCACTGGCATCAATCAATCACAGAGGCATTGGCAACGAGAAGTTGCTGCCGCCGCCTCTGCAGCTCGGAGGCCCAGCCCCATTGCTACGCTACTCATGCGAAGTCCGTGAGACTTAAATATTTGATGAACCTGAATCACACGCTTCGGTGCCTTGCTGGATCTGGACCCCCCCAAAAGAAAAGGAGGTAGAGAGAAATAAATAAATAATGGGAATACAAAAGGCCTGTAAGAACTTGACTTGAACAAGAGCTGGGTAGATCTCTATGGATGTAGGTGAGGTGTGTCTACCCTCTTTGCAGTGATCCTAAGCCAGCTATGGAGACAAGACCTGCCCACTTGCGCTTCGTTCATTCATACCACCAGCTAAAAAAATATCCTTGTTTCTTTTCAGCACCTGCCCAGAGCCCCTCTCAGGATCTCTGTCTCGTGGATGTGAGGAACCTCTCTAACAGCGCTCGCACAATGGTTTTTCAGCATATGGGGTGGGATGGAGTAAGTAGGCTTTGTTTCCAGCGGCCGTCTTCGGGTTTCCATGGCGCCTGTATAGACATCCCCTTGGAGATCTCTTCCAATGGGCATCATTCTACCTTAAGAGGTTGCCTCCGAATAACCTTATATTATGCTTTTTGGTCCTCATGAAATGACGAGTTTGCATCTATGCCCTGGGGCTTGTTTAACTCAAGTTTCTCTATATTGCTTAGTACCATTCTGTTCCTTTATAAATGACTTGTTGAGGTAGGTAAAGGAGAATAACGTCTTTTGCAAGTATTGATACTCCTACTAGTTACTCCTTCCTAGGTAGATAACCTGCTGAGATGCTCACACACAAAAAAATACTGCAACGATGCAGCAAAATGGTGATAGCACTCTGCTAAATTACGCTGGGAACCAGATCTGGATGCAGATCTAAACTCTGGAACTGGATCTAAACTATGAAACTGCATCCTTTCTTTCTAGTGGGACGAAAGAAAAATCACAGATTCCCAACTTTTGGCGTATTTGGTATTTTGATCTGAGCATTTCAACCCCTCTCTACAGACTTTTTTACACACTTGACCCTATGTTTGTCCAGAATCTGTCCTGGTGAGTTCAATGGGCTAGTGACAGTCTCAACCTGCAGAATATTTGGTCCAAATAGAAATTTTAATTGCCCAAGGATAATTTCTCATTTAATGGGTAGCTACTGTTTTTTAAATGAGAAAATCCACTGCTTATGGAAGATGGATCATAAAATCAATCTACCGGTCTGTTATGGTGCCACCAAACGTTACATCCTTTTCTTTTGGTTTGAGGTTCCTCTGGCATTGGAAATCTCTATTTTCTACACGTATTTCTAATAAATTTCCTTCAAGCGCTGTTATGTAGCATTTCTCAGTTGACTTTTATAATGTTAAAATCTGGGTTTTCCATCAGTCAATCTGAGAAGACTTTAAAAAGGAGGTCAATATCTCTCCTATTTTACAGATGGAGAAGACTTAGGCAAAGAGTGGTGAAACAATCTACCCTACCCAGCTGGATAATGGCAGAGCTAGGTCTGGAAACCAGTTTTCCCAAGCCTCAGTCCAGTATTGCTTCAATGCCTACCTCTCTAAAGAACAAACTGCTATGCAGGTTACCATCCAAGAGCCAGACAGCTCTTTCCAGTGCTTTAGTATATACCAGCAAGGGCATCTTATGATACACAGCAGCGCGCCTCTACACAAGATGCTATGTGGTTGTACCAATGAGCTATGGTGACATCATCATTACAGTGACATAGAGTCAGCAAGCACAAACCTTGATGCCACTGCTGAAATGCAGTAGCTTGTTGCTACTGTGCAGTAATGTCAGAAATGACCTGCGTAGCCCTGGGACTGTGCAGAATCCGCAGTTACTGCTCAGTCATTCACTATTTGCTAAAGTAAGTACAAAAGAACTGTGCAGTAACAACTGTGCATTTGGGTGCATGTGTACACGTGCACACAGTGTTGTACATTAGCTATTACTGATGCATGTTGCAAATAATGAGGACATCTTTATAAATTACCGATACGCAGCACTTTGGGGTATATGGTGGTGTATCACAGAGCATTGATCATTTAATAGAATATTACTGAGATGCCGTTTTTCCTTCTGTAGTAAAGACATGTCAGTGTCTGCACTATAAACCACTGTTTCCAGAGGGTGCAAGGCAGCTGTAAAAAGGAGCTTAGGACAGACACTTCAATGTTTAAAAGAAGTGGAAGCTTTGACAGATGACTTGGGAAGAGGATAAGAATATTACTTAGGCACGCAGGGATGAAATCAGGAAGGCCAAAGTGCAACTGGAGTTGCAGCGAGCAAGACACGTGCAGGGTAACAAGAAGGGTTTCTACAAGTATGTCAGCAACAAGAGGAAGATCAGGGAAAGTGTAGGTCTCTTACTGAATGGAGGAGGCAACCTAGTCACAGATGATGAGGAAAAGGCTGAAGTACACCTGATTGTCTCCTATGATGAAATGACTGGCTCTGTGGCTGCGGGGAGAGCAGTGGACATGGCACACATTGACTTTAGCAAGGCTTTTGATACTGTCTCCCACAACATTCTTGCAAGCAAGCTAAGGACGTATAGGTTGGATGAATGGACTGTAGGGTCAATAGAAAACCGGCTGGATCATTGGACTCAAATAGATCAAATATCTATTATCTCAAGGAGATAAATTGGAGGACTGGGCCAAAAGAAATCTCATGAGATTCAACAAGGACACGTGCAAAGGCCTGCACTGAGGACAGAAGAATCCTGTGTCCTGCTATGGGCTTGAGACCAACTGGCTAAGCAGCAGCTCTGCAGAAAAGGACCTGGGGGTTACAGTGTACAGTAAGCTGGATCTGAGTCAACGGTGTACCCTCGTTGCCAAGAAAGCTAACAGCATACTTGGCTGCATTAGTAAGATCATTGCCAGCAGATCAAGGAAGTGATTATTCCCCTCTATTCAGCACTGGTGAGGCCATATCTTGAGTACTGCGTTCAGTTTTTGGGCCCCCACTACAGAAAGGATGTGAACAAGTTGAAGAGACTCCAGTGGAAGGCAATGAAAATGGTTTTGGGGGCTGGGGCACATGCCTTCTGAGGAGAGACGGAGGGAACTGGGTTTATTTAGTCTGCAAAAGGGAAGACTGGGTGGGGATTTAACAGCAGCCTTCAACTACCTGAAGAGGGTCGAAAGAGGATGGAGCTGCACTGTTGTCAGTGGTGGCAGATGACAGAACAAGCAGCAACTTTCTTCAGTTGAAGCAAGGGAAGTTTAGGTTGGATATTAGGAAAAACTTTCTAACTGGAGTGTGGTGAAACACTGGAACAGGTTACCTACAGAGGTGGCAGTCTCCGTCCTTAGAGGTTTTTGAGGCTCAACAAAGCCTTGGCTGGGATAATCTAGTTGGGGTTGGTCCTGCTTTGAGGAGGGGTTGGAGAAATGTGACCTCCTGAGGTCCCTTCTAATCCTCCTTTTCTATGATTCTACGAAGAAAATGTATGGGCTGGAGAAGAACTAAAGATTTACTATATCAGAGATTTTAAAAAATGTTTTTTATAGAAAGGATCGAAGTTCTGGTTTGTCTTACATTTTCTTGTGCTTTTTTAAAACACGCTCCTTTTTCTTTTGGACAGGATTTTGTAGCCTCTTGGAACAGCTATGGGCAGGGCTCTTTGGATCAAATTCTGCCCTCACAGCCATCTACACAGCCCCTTTTTGTTTCAGTAAGGCAGCGCATCGGAGAATTTAGTTGCAAGCATTTTAAAAACTGAGCTGAAGAGTTGCTTAGGGATGGGGAGAATGACAGGCATTAAAAGTACAAAAGATGCTAAGATGCAAAGGGAACACAGCCCCAGGGAGAGACCAGGAGGAGTTTCTACTTCATCCGTAAGAAGGCAGGGAGAACATATGAATGCTGTAGAAAGAGAATATTGTTATGCCCCATTACAAATCCACAATGGATCCACACCTGGGACACTGTACCCAAATCTTCAAAAAGGATATAGAAAACACTAGAGAAGATGCAGAGAAGAGCAGCAGGGATGACCAGTGGTACGAAGTTGATTCTATATGAGGAGAGACAAAAGAGGCTTGGCCTAATCAACTGAGAAAAGAGAAGCTTCAGGAGGAACATGATAAGGGTTTACAAAATACTAAAGAGTAACGTGAGAGCAAATAGGGATTAAGTATTTAATCTCTCTCACAAGACAAGAACGAGAAGTCACAAAATGAAACTGCTAGGTAGCACATTTAAAACTAGCAGCAGGAAATTCTTTTTCACGCAGCATGTAATGAAAGGGCGCAATTTGTTGCCACCATATGTTGTGGAAGCTGACAGTTTCGCTGAATCCAAAAAAGGACTGGACACATTCTTGGAGGAAAGGGCCATCAGTAACTAGTGAGCACCGGCATTAGGGAGACAGCTTCTGAATCAGAACTTCCTAGATCTTAAATGCTGGAGATTGCAAGTGAGAGAGGAACAGAGAATAAAACCCTGGTCAGAGCCAGTTCACACTCCCTTTCAGCATCTGCCCTTTGCCCCTGTGACACAGGACACTGGGTAAGATGGACTTATGGTCTGACCCAGTAAATGGCATGTCTTATGCTCCATGGCCTTACATAGGCCAGCCAGGGGATCTGACTACCATGAAGGGGACAACAAAGTCAACGCTGATTTTTGATTACTGAACACCCTGGTGAGCTTTGGTCTCATCAGTGGATCTCTACACTGGAACTGGAACCCATCAGACTCTGTCGTCCATTGGCAGAACAAGTGGCTTATGTGGGGAGTTTAGATTTGGGTCTCAAGCCTTAGCATCTCATTGTGGGAAAGCGAAGGAGCACTAGGAGAATGGCATGCTCAGCCCCTCCTGGTGGGGACACCTTCCCAGTGCTTTACCAGAACTCCCATCTGACCCACTGATGCTCCAAAACCAATGGTCTCTGGAGGGAGGTGCAAGCGGCCCCATTTACAGTAGCGATGTTCAGCTTGTCTGTGGGCCCTGTTGCAGGAGGCAGAGGATATATCAAAGAATACACTTTAAAAAACCCTGAAGGCCCAACTGCATGAGGTGCTGCCAGCTTCCTGAAAAACGCCAAGCTTGCTGAGCTTTAGGTAACCTCAGGGGGAGACGGACACTCAGCACCTACATCACTTTGTGATTTTGTTGCTCATCGTGGGGATTTACTGCGTACAAGTACTACTACACGTACACTCTGTCTTCTCAATGTGGCACGCGCCTTCCAGCAACCCATTAGCGCCCGTCTTCACAGAGAGAGCGGTTCTCACTCGGCTTGGCAAGAGAGTAGGCGGCTCAATATGGAGCAGGAACATCAGAGCGTGCTTCTGCTGCCCAGGAAAGCGAGGCCACACAGAGGCCCCAAGGGGTGAAGGACACTATGTTTCTTAGCTCTCCAACATCCCTTTGTCCATGGGGATGTCTGGGATTGGGATGAACAGGGAATGTAGAAGGAGATGCATCTATTCCCCCAACTTCTGCTTAGCATTTCTGCCCAAACCGTCGTATTTAGGTGGTGTGGATCAAGATGTGTACACTAGATTGTCCTTAATCCTGGTATATGAAGACACTGCAGGATCTAGGTCATATTTCACAGGACATGCTTCACATAGGGCCCACTTTACCATTCTCAGTGAATTTCCTTTCAATTACTCAGTCTTCATCAAAGCCTTCATTTTCTTTCCATGCATTTCATTTGAGGATACGTATATGAAGAATATATTGCACCATCTCTTTGTTGTGTCTTGACTTTCTCCAGCATTGCAGTGCTCTTCTCTTTTCACTGCTTAGTCCTAGTAACTTTGCTTAGTCCCAGTTACCCTTAGTCCTAGTAACCCTTAGTCTCTTAACCTTGCTTAGCCCTAGTAACCCTGGCACAGCAAATGGAGCAATGGGCACTGAGCCTTTTACTTCATTGGGGATGGGCGTTACCTAAAACAAGCAAAGAGAAAACCCAACAACCCAGAATGGTACCACACTGCATCATGTAGAACGATTAGGACATTAATCAAACATGTTTTGTGTGGTACTTCCTGAAAGACAATGGGCCACGCTCATCATCTTAGTTAAATGTGACATAACTGCTGAATTAAATGGTATTATGCCTCGGTCGCACTGGTTTAGCCACTGTAACTAAACTAAGAACATAGCCCTGAGAGTCTTTTGAAAAAAGAGCAGATCAAATGATATAACTATTTATTAGAATATATATTCCTATATTTTCCCCACTGGAGAAAATTTGAAAATTAAGATGTGTATATAAACCCAAATAAAGGTTAATGTTGGCAGGTAATTTCCTAAAGATAAACTGTTTGGAATAAAAAGCTAAGAACAATAACCCTGAAAATAGCATCTCTACAATTAGTGCAGTATTAATACACTTATGCATGCAAAGTGCCATGCATTTGTATCTATTTTGACCTTAGAAAAATATGTTACTCTAGTAAGTAATAATTTAGGAACAGCTAATTATGGACCTTGGAGGTCATACCCTACTTCTAACAAAAAAGAAAAGAGATTTAAATTAGCCAGTATAGGAAAGTGCAATGGCTTATTACAAACTGAGGGGAGAAAAATGTCTTCATCACAACTTCTTGAACTGCAGCATGCAATAATGGCTATATCTATATCTATATATATATATGCATATATATTGTTTGACAAACATATCAACAGTGTAAGAAGTTTATTTTTCATGATTTCACTTCTCACTATATGATAAGCATGCAATGCCAGGTGTTTCCCTAGTTGTAACTCCACTGACTTGGTTAGAGTTAAACCAGCAATGTCCTGAGCCCACATGTTTTGAGAGAATGAAATCAAATGTAGTAGGAAAAGAGACAGAGTTTTTGCTGGCTTATAGGTATAGCTTAAAAGTTGGTGATCCCTTAAAAAAAAGTATTACATTCCATGTCCAAGGAGACTCTTGGTAATTGAAGAACAAGTATGAGATGAGGATCCATAATGCAACGTATCTGAGAGTATCTCATTGCTCTGACTGGGCTGTATCTTGTCCTCATATGTGCATGTGAAGCTCTGGCTGAGTCGAATGGGTGCTACATGCAGGCAGATAAAGGCAGACGTTGGCCGACCATCTTTATATGATTAAAGCAAACCAAGACATGTAAGTAAAAAAATAATTGCAAATGATTTCAACCTAAACTGAATTCTGCAATAGAAAATCTCTCCTAGATTGATGCTTAAATCTTTCATGAGTCCCCAGATACCAGGTTCTGTTCAGGAAAGAAAGTCACAACAGCCTTTCCAGCTGTTCTGGAAAACTACCGATAAGCAAGAGTAATACAATGACACTAATAAGGGTCTTTATGGGGTTTTTTCTGCTGCACTGGCAGAACCCATGAGTGATTTGGTTTAGACAGGAAGGATCCTGCCTTGTGTAGTGGGCAGGAGTAAATGAAGGCATAAGGTCCTTTCCAGACCTATTTTTCTATGATGCTAAGACCATAGGGTCTTTTCATTTTTTAGCTCATCATTCTCCCTTATGGGGTAGCAGTACGAATCCTTAAGGGGACAGTTCTGCATGAAAACAAGAATGCGTTAAAAGCCCAAAATGGATTTTAGTTACACCAGAGTCACTAAGCTTAAATGCTTGGGAGACAAATTCCCAGTGTTTTTTTTTTCCTTTCCATATGATACCTAGAAACGTTATGACAAAGGAAAACATTACGCACTGCAATACAATCAATGCCTATGTAAATAGGAAGGGACCATTAAGACATCACTCTTGGTGGCAAAGATGAACATTAGCATCTTTCAAAGGGAACAACAGACAGTTTTCTGGGGGAGGGAACGTCTAGAAATGTCCCCATGCTTCATAATTGTGCCTCAAGAGTTCAAATTTATATGGATCAGTGAAGAGAAATATAAGAGGAGGCTGCCATTCATTGGTACATTTCCTGAAAGGAGTGGCAACTACACAACATCTTAATGATTCAAACCAAAGTCAATAATGCCTTGCAATTACACATGGGTCCAAATCAGGACCCTAAATCAGAACGTTTCCAGCCCTGATTACTAGTAGTTTTATTCAGATCTCAGTTTTTGTCTCTGTATAATTTGGGCCAACCAAAACCTGGATCTAGAAGTTCCTGAACTTTGGATCTAGATTCAAACCTTGCACTTTTGGTCCTTCTCTATTTTTCCTATAAGGGCTCAACATTCCCAAAGTCCTGTTTCAAGCAAAAACTCTGATTGATTTCACAGGTGTTTCACCTGCATATAAAATCCAAAGGTTGAGCCCGCAGTTATCAAATGGTAGAGGTAACCATGGAAGAATAGAGTGAGACGGCGGAAATTGCATTGCCTAGCAAAGGAAATCATCAATGAACTGTAGAACGAGGAAGCAGAAGGCTTTTACAGGGCAAGTGAAAATCCCTGGCTCCCAACCACCACAAAGCAGTGCAAGAGGGAAAAGAGACATAATGGAACCAAAAGTGAGCTGCTTGCAGAGAGTATTCGAGTAGAAAATGCGAGCACACACCCATCAGTAACAGTCTCTCAGATCAGAAGCTAAGATCTAGCATTAGTCAGCCACAAATACAAATATATGCAAGGATATCACGGTTCTGGACATAAACAATGCTAGCATCTTTTAAAAGGAACCCACAAGCTGTACGAAGTAGACATAACAAACATTTCCCACTACGGTATCTGCATACAGTTCCCCCCACGGACACCATATATTCAGGAAGACGTTGTTCATTGATGTGAGGCTAGACTGTATTCAAGAGTTTATGAAGCAAGCCCTTTTAAAGAACTGTTTGAAATGAGAGATGTACGTGGCAAAATCGAGGGCAGAATGTAGCCCCAAGTGCTTAATGTAAAAACTGGCTAGGTCTCTTTTCATTCCTTCTGTTGCGTTTCTAAGCTGTATAGTTTACAAAGCTGGGAATGTTATTTCATAATACTTTACAGCATAGTTCTAGTGTCATGCAGTAACTGCAGATTTACTGCATACTTCTATTAAATTTCAACAGCCATAACAAAGCTTTATGGTGCAGACAGTAACACCCAAATATTTAGCAATGATAAACATTCCCCCCCCAAGGACCGAACCGGCTCCTTACAGTTTGGGGCATGTTTAACTCCACACAAACTTTAAAATATTCTTTTTCGCAGATGGCAAAAGGTAGAGTCTACTGACCTTTTCTGGATAAAAGAGGTGCAAACCCCACATCTGGTAGTTTGTTATATGTACCAGCAAATAGGTACCTCTGCACCTTGAACCAAATAGGTAATGCATATACTGTGTGCGTTCCAGAACTGGTTCATCTGCAGCACGGTCACATTGCTATGTTGGTAATATGTAATTCCATCAATATTTTTAAAACGCCTGCTCAATTGATAGTCGGTATTCACTGTTAACACTGAGAACGTCGGAATCTAGAGTATAACTCTGCATTACCCGCAGTTACTATTGCAGTAATAATGGCCTGGGTTAATTTAACAAGATATATTAATTCAAGGGGAATTCCAGAATTCACAGATGTCAAAATATATTTATGGTAATCATCAGTTATAAGGGTCACAATCACCACATTGGGAAAAAGGTCCAATTTAGTTTTAAAGCAACCAAGTTTTGTGTTTCCAATTGGCCTACAATCATTTCCTTTCCCATGTATCCAGTATCTGTGTCACATAGCAGCATAGATTTACCATCTCAACTAATGATAACATTTTAATTGTGGTACAGAGATATACATAGTATGTTTGTGTTGGGAAGTACTTTGGCTTGGACTGGTTTAAATATCTACTTCCCAAATGCATAGGTTTAACTTCAACCACCTTGTTCAGGAAAAGAAATCTGGAAAAAAAATATGGATTTATTTATTTTTTTACTTTCCCTTTTTTCTTTTCTCATTGGAAATGCTTGTTGCTTTTTTTTATTAGCAACGTTATCAAACTCTTGGCGCTTACATTATTTTTCTTGGTAGCTCTTTTCCCTCATCCCCAACTTTCAGTCCTACATGGGCCAGCTTAATCAATTTGCACTAGAGTTGGAGATTCAAGGATGCTTAATAGCCAATAAATTTTTGCTTAGTAGAGGTTGAGGCTTCAAAGAAAACTTTTAAAATTATTTCCACTTTTGTCGTTTTTGTTAAAAAAAAAAAAAAGAGTTTGCACCTTGACGTGTCATGAACACCCCTCCGTGATCTTCCTTTTTCTTGTTACACCTGGCCAGCACAAGCAGCTGAGATCTTTGCTCTATTTTCCCTGCATCTCTGTGCAACACTTTTTTAAAAAGATAATATATTATTTTTTTCTAAGCCTTTCAGACTGCGGTTACATGATCAGGATTCTCCTGAATTTCTATGCATTCGATTTCTTCCCGCTCCTTCCTTTTAGCCCGTTTCTTTTTCTTGTGGTGCTTTTTGGAGGGTGGGAAAAAGGTTAGAAAGACGGGGAGAATAACAAAACAGTGCAGAAGTGTGCAACTGCCAGTGAGCAGCAAGCATTTGAACAGTGTGAAGGTCAAGTTCGAAGGCACAAAGAGAAGGGGGACCAACCCAATAAGAAAAGAAGTAATATTTTGCAAAATGGCTGTCCCATGCTCTTGGAGGGAGTTTTTTATACACTGAGTTCGGGTGTGCTCGGTTGCTAATACAAATGTATAAAGCAGGGGTGCACAGTGATCTATGGCGAAATTCAAAGTGTAGATAAGGCACAGTATAGAAATGCAATCCATGTCTACATTCCATAAAGTCATCAAACCTAGGACACCCAGCTCTATTGAGGTGACGCTGAGAATTAACCAGAAGTTTCCCAGAGGATGAATAACCAGGAAAAAGGTCAGTATTAACATCAGCAGGATGCCAAACCCAGAAATCAGGACAGGCATAGTTACTGATAAACCATAGTGGTCCATGAAAACAAAGGTAGGATTGAACACGATGAACTTGATGCTCTGGATTAGAGAGAGTGGTCTTAACTTCTCCAACAATTCCACCACCTCTCTTTGTGTGTTTTCACTAGTCCTGGCCACCAGGTACATGCGAGAAGCAATGATATTGTTCTCATCTCCAGTCTTGGAGAAAATTATGTCATTTTTGAAGTGCTGGAATTCTGGTTTTTTTAAAAAGGAGCTCTGGAGGATGCTGATAAAGTCACTTTTGTTAGTGGCGCTGATGTTGCTAACTCTCAGGTATTGATAGTACTGTTCCATCCAGGACACTGTATTGAACCCGTGGCTCAGTGTCTTTAAGTCTTCTTGTACAGTGCCATTCCAGTATTCAAGAGGCTCATAGATGTAGAATCCTATCACTGGGCTGTAGTTGCTAAAATACTTTTGCTGGATGAGGGCATAAGAGACGCTTGGAGAATCACTGGCAAGGAGGTTGATAATATTGGCCCCATCGCTGATCTGCAAGCACCCCATAAAGGAGAAAGAGGCATAAATGAGGTACAGTATCACTACAAATGGCTTGACGTAGATGTTAGTAATCCACTCATTGTAATGTTCTCGTAGGAAGTGCTGGATGAAGTGATGCTGGTACGGGTTGGTTTCATGATGAGACGTATGTTGATGGCCATCACTCATCATGGTTTGGAACCACACGGGTTTCCGGTCCAGGTATTCTGCTGAAGGGATTTTACAGCAGAAGATGCTGTGGTAGCGGTTCTGCTCCAGCTGTCCAGCAAAAACTAGGCAGGAGCCAAAGAAGGAGAAAATATAGAAGTAGTTCAATAGGATGGAGACACACATGTTCTGGCAGAAAATTTTCACAGCCTCGATATTGGTGAAGGGGCTGGCACCCATTCCAAAGGCTATGAAGTACAAGGAGCTTGTCATTGTATAGGAGACCATGACATCTGAGTAGGCATCTGCTACCCTATCCTTAAATGGCAGATTCTCTCTGGTTCTGCGCCATCCTGAAAGTAGCTCAAACACGCCTTTGGTTCCATGACCTAAAATAACAACAAAAAACAGGTATAAACAGGGGGTCCTACTTTTCATGCCGCAATGTTAATGTTAACTTTTGTCTCCTACGCTTTACTGAACATCTTTTGTTTTATTGGGGTTTTATGTTTTAATAGTTAATTGGATGCAATGTTTTCAGATTAGTGTATCTGAGCAAGCTGCCGGCTACTCAGAACTGGTGTGTAAACAGATCCATTGACCTTTGCAGAGACCACAATTGACTTGAAAAGGTGCTGAATTTGGTCGAAATGAGCTATTCAAATACAGGTTTAGGAGTCTAACTTGTAAGTGCATGAGTTTGGACTGACTTTGAGATTCCTAACTGCCATATCCAACTATAACCTTGAGGAAAAAGTTTGCCACCCTTACTAATGTAGGAGTCCTCAATAGGTGTAAACAAATGGGGCTGCCTGAAGGATAAGGAAGTACACAGTGGGCATGTCACATGTGATATTAGTGTGACACAATAAACTCCAGCACAGCATGTACCAGAGTTTATTGCTTCCCAGGTACAGTGCATGCCCGGGACCACAGTACATTGAACCAGGTTGGAGCAGCCCTTGCTGGCAGGGGCCCTGGGGGCTAGCCCGCCTGCCATGGGCTGCTCCATCCCAGCTCAACATGCTGTGGAGGGGCTGGCTGGGGCACAAGCGTACTCCAGTGTGGGGCTAGCTGATAGGCAGCTCCCACGCTGAAGCACCCTTGTACCCCAGGCAGCCCCATCAGCATCTACACTTGCATGGCAGCACACTAAATAATGCTGCCCTAGGATAGTACTTCTGTTCACAAGTACTAACCTACGGTGGCATTTATTAGTTTACTGAGGCCTAATAAGCCTGCACGTGTATGCACTGAGACTTTACTGCCGAGCAGAGCTAATTAAGCAACCCCACCATAAACATCTCATGTAGATGCACACAGTGCGAGTTAGGATGGGACAATCTGGCCCTTAGTGCTACCCGAGGAGAAGAAATATTAACGTTGCCAAGAATATACACGGTCACAAATTCATTTGTGTAACAGTTTCAGAGTCTTGTATGAAAGAGGGCCTTTTAGAGTACAATGCTTGAGTCTTTGTGCTATATGGAAGTTGACATAATGATAAAAAGTACAACATTCGACCATCCATCCATATTACTTGGCTAAACCTCTGCATCTCAATCTCTTAGGCTAGGTACAGACATTAAGAAGCCCAAGGCAGAATCAACCCAATCTATATGGGTTTCTTGAAGCTGTGTAGATTGGATCGGGAGCAAACAGACTCGTGTTCACCCTTCGGTGAGGGGAGGCAGGCTGCCTGCACTGGGTGAAGCCAGGCGGTGAAGGATGCTCCCACACGCCGCCCAGCAAGCCAGAAACTGCCGACGGGAGCCATATGCAGCCAAGGGACTACGCCATTCCTGACTGGCTGTGAGGCACATGCCTTCCCCTGCTGCCCTGTCATGTAGCAGGAAGTAGTCAGCAGCAGTCCGCCAGCAGATGCAGGCATGCTCACCCTACCACTAGTGGTGGCATGGGCATCCCTGGGCTTTGTCCAGGGTGGGCAATATAGGGTCCACCCCAAACCGGACAGAGGCGGTGGGGGAGTGGGATGCATGAGCTACTGGGTGGAGGTGATGCCAGCGCGCGCGCACACACACACACACACTATGAATTATAAAATCTATAAGCTATATAAAATATTTATAAAAGTTTGAGGGCATTCAGTGCTCTGATTTTTTTTCTTTTTTAAAGGAAATCAGAGATATAGTCTGTAAAAAAAAAAAAGCAGTTTAAAATCAAAGAATAAGTTTTCTGTTGAAAATGTGACATGGCAGAAAATTTTGAACAGCCTTACATCCATAGCAATGCTGGTGGTGAATAAAAACCTTACAGACACAAGCTAAATGTACCAGTCTGAGACTGTGGCAAAAATTTCCCACCTGCTCCGAGGACCAACCTCAGCATCTTCCACTAGAGGGGCAAGGTGCACTTCTTCAACTTACCTCCTTTCACAGTAACAGCTACGCAACTAAGCAGCAAAACTGAGCCCAAAGCCTTTCCAAAGCACAACGCTTCATTTTATGCACAACTCTTTCTCCAGGGAGTGGAAGAAAGAAAGAACAAACCTCATATGACAGACTTCAGTCGTGTTGCTTAATGCATTACTGAAAGGCGCTTAGATGCTTCAGTCATGAGGGCAGTATAAGAACCCATAATACAATGCATAGAATAGGATCTGGGCTGAATTGTCTCCATGGCCTCGGCACACTTTACAATTAGGACACGATCAACCAGTTAGTCACATCTGAGGTTGTTACCCAGCCACACATTAAAGCAAATAATGGTGTGATAAAACAACGAGTAAGGCACAACATTATTACACAAAACATGTGTAATCTCTTTTTGGTTGGTTCCTATTACATCACTAATTGAACTCGTGGCTGGCTGGGGCCTCCAGCTGCGAGGGTGCAGCTGGGAACCATGTCAGACAACGGCTCCCAAGCCTAGGGCATACCACGTGGTCCTGTGGCTGGGAGCTCAGATCAGCTGACAGGGTTCCCAGGGGTGGAAGCATACATATGGTGAG
Source organism: Caiman crocodilus (assembly GCA_030014935.1). Classification (NCBI taxonomy): domain Eukaryota; kingdom Metazoa; phylum Chordata; order Crocodylia; family Alligatoridae; genus Caiman; species Caiman crocodilus. Next base: position 1,112,914 of record JAGPOW010003642.1, on the reverse strand, counting down.
CCCCATGGCTGGGAGCCCTGTCAGGATGGGAGTCCTAGCTGTGGGAGCTTGCTACTTGCTGGTGTGGGGGAACACGGGATTATGATCATGATCAGTGCCTCTTGCACCAGCAACAAGGCATGATGGGACCTGATGCTAGAACCCACCGTCACACCTCGCATCATGCAGGTGTGGCATGGCCAGGAGAGCAGTTGTGGGGATCTTACATCAGATGCCATCCCACCTTTACTTGCAGGTCTGCCAGGGACCCTGGAGCCCACAGAAAGCCTGAAACTGTGAGTCACGTTTTGATCTCATGCAGATGGTCACAAACAGCACAATGCTATTACACATCACTAGTCAAAGAAAATGTTCATTTTGGGTGAAAAACAAGCTTTTAGTTAGGAAAAAAGTTTTGATTTTAAAAAAATTTTAGCCAGCTCAGACAGCTATCAGCAGTTAGATCCTTGGCTCTCAACTTTCTCCTCACCCTGATTCTTTTTTGCGCACACAAATATTTTGAACCACTTTTACAACAAGCCATATAGGAATGTGTAACCTTGATATGATTTCCCCAGAGGGTCAATGCCTAGTTTGAGATGGCATGTTGTAAACCAGGGTGGCCAACCCACAGCATAGGTGGCACAGGTGGCATGCAGGAGCATGTGTGTGGCATGCAGCGGATGGGAGATGGGAGAGGTAGCACAGTGGCAGATAGGTTAGAGAGCAGAAAGAAGAGCAACAGATCAGGCAGGGAGCATAGGGCAGGATGCAGAAAGCTAAGCAGCAGACTGGGTAAAGGAAAGGGATTGAAGCAGTACTTGGGGAGGATGTGGAATTCGTTTGAGGTATGCTTGCCAAAAAGGTTGGCCCCACTGTTCAAAACTATGTCAGCTTTTATATTTGAGTTCTCAAGGCCCTGATTTAAGGTCCACTGCCTTCAATTTAAAACCTCCCATTGATACATTAGGCTTTGAATCAATCTCAAAAAAGAGCCTGTACCTTGGAAGCAGACACACCTTTAGATAGAAAGAAAAGTGGCAACCGGAAACATGTGGAATTTGATTCTTAAGACTTCCACGTCTCCATCTCCATCTGGATTTTCATTGTGCATACTGAAGGAATTATATACAGAAAGACAGGAATCAAAGGTATCAGGTATAGGATGACAGCAGACCTGCAAATAACAAGGCGAGTGATACTGGGCATGTCTCCACATGCAGTTAATGCAAAGCTCCTGTGAGTGCCATTTGAATGGGTGCCTGGGACTGCAGCACGATGAGCCCGGTTGGAGCCCTAGGGGCTCGGCAAGCCAGCGTGGGCCTGCTCCCTCCCCACTCATCACGCTGCACAGGGGCTGGCTGGGGCAGGAGTGTGCTCCAATGCAGAGCTACCCAGCAGGCAGCCCCCGCACTGAAGCACCCTTGTGCCCCACCTAGCCAGGGTAGTGTCTACATGTGCACTGCTGCACATGAAAAAAACTCTGCAGCAGAGTAGGACTTGGAAATACAAGTCCTACCCTGCTGCAGAGTTAATTAGTTTACTCCAGCCTAATAGGAGCACATGTGTAGATGCGCAATGTTTACTGCGGAGCTAATTAGTCTCCAGTAAACGTCTCGTTTAGACATGCCCACTGTGTGCCAAATGTCCGCTGAGTTTGTCTTCTGGTTGAAACGGTTCTTATTCATAGCTACTTGTGCTGCCAAAAGCAGACTCTTGGGGAAGTGAGAATTATAACGTAAACTGCCGCGTTCTATGTACACGACCTGCTTTATTGGTGTACACAGTAATTTGGTACCCCCAGCGGTATGTAAATCTTGAGAGTTGCAGAAGTATTCTGGCTACCAAATCTTCGTGGTGTAAACTTGGCTCTTGAGTCTCAAGTTACCTTTGGTGCCTTGATGAGTTCAAGGTGAGCCAGGTCAAAGTGCAAGGAAGAAGCAGGCTTTTGCCACAAACGTGTCCCTCAGTTTGATCCGAACATGACTGCTGACCATGTTAGTAGCCCCCTCTGCATTCAGGCAACATAGGCACCCAGACTGCAATGGCTTTCTGCATAGTACTGGTACTGGGGATTAGAAAAGCCTTCTTCTCTCTTATATCTCCCTTGTACAGTAGGTCATAAATTGGCCCTTTGTGCACAGTGTGCTTTGTTGCTGAGAACTTTTTGCACTGAACACCCCCCGCTATTTTTGTGTTTTTGAAGTATCAAAATGTCATGTCCTTCCCCGGGTACTCTGCTGCCTCCTGATTGATCAAGGATCCAGTTCAGATTGAAAAATTACCATCTCCCCTGCTCTAGACTTTCCTGTGGGCTGAAAGCAAATCCTGCTCTTACTAGTGTACATCTACCACTCCCTTGCAGGAACGGAGCAGCAGGGTTTGTGAGTGCAGACAGAATCAAGTCTCTTGATTTTGTATTTATAAATAAATCCTCTGTATTTATTTCCCTCTCTTCTTCTGCCGAGCCAGCAGCTTCCCTTTCTCTGTCTCTTCCTTCTTGTTCTTGGCCATTTGCAAAGGAATGTTTTCCAGCATGTCTCTGTCTATCTGGAGCATCCCTTGTGTATTTCTGTCTCACTAGCTATGCTATTTAATTTTTATTTTTCATTTGATGAATGAATCCTAGCCTTTTTTCTCCCCCGAGCACTTTTTAGTGACTATAGTTTTACTGGTTTCTTGCTACTCTCAAAGGTGCCACTGACAACTTAGCTCTGCCTACCGGCTTCAGCTTCTTAAACTTCAAAGTGGGAACTGCAGAGATAGGAACATTTCAGTGGTTCCACAACTATCTTCGGAGATTGTGGGCACAGTGGTGGGAGGATCCCCCAGAACATCTTGCCCACAGTGTTGGCATGTTTGAAGCATGTTTTACCCCAAATCCTTGGACCGGGAAACCAGAGTGTTGAGAGAGAGAATGAGAGACAGGAGTTTCTGCTCCAGTAATGTAGGGTTTTTCAGCAGACAGCCCACACTCATAGGCTAAGAAATACACTCGTTATCTTGCAAGAAGGTCTTGCTCCCTATCCTGTTGATCACAAAGTTCAGGGTCTCGCTGAGACATTCAGGGGCATGCTCCAGTAGTTCAGTTGTCCCATATCCCTTTAGTCCTTTTAGTTCTACGACCCTTTGTTCCCAAACTGGTTTATTACTTTTATTTCCTGAATTGTCATTATTTTTGCTACTGCTCTTACTACTACAGGCTACTTACGTAATTGGTTTCTTGCTAATGGGCAGTTTCCTAAAACCTTATGTGATAAGCACGCCCATACCTGCATGCCTTTCTTATCACCACCCCTTCTTATCATGCATCCGTCCCATCTGTCTGTTGTTCTCCCCACTATCATTAACAATGCTGATGCTGTGACAAAATGTGTAGTTGCTTGCTCAGCTTTACCCAGATAACAACCTTGCAACACCTCACAAGAGTGGACGCTGGCTTTTTATAGTGACACGTGGAGTGGAAGCAAATTAGCGGGGCTTAGTTTTTGGCAGCAGTTTCAAGAGCGGTGTGGCGCTTTTGAAGACAAACCCTTTGCAACACTCAGCTTGTTACATTCAGATTCTTATCCTCCATCACAGTCTCTGGGTGTATTTTAGAAATACTTTGAGTAACTAACTAGTGTCCAGCAGTAACCTAGTATCTCCTCCATTGCCCTCTCCAGGTGGAGAACTGCATAACCAATTCTGGGTTTCTAATGGAAGTGTCCCTGTCAGGCTTTTTGCCAGAGGGTGCTCCTGCTCCCTCAGGAGCCTACCTGGTGAGCTTCCAGGTTCGTGGCTCTTCAGCATCCAGTGGTGAACCAGAGTCCTGGATTTTCTAGGCCAGTTTTTCTTGACTGGTGTGACAGGTGGAGCAAGAGCTTTTTTAGGGGAGCAATGGGGTGCTTTGCAATATTAACACTGTTTGATGTGTAAGCCACTACACACGTTTCACAAAAGAAGCAGGTTTGCAGTGCCACATGCCGCACAGCCCGGTGCTCTCCATGCTGCAAGGGTGCACTGCCCGTGTGCGCGCTACTCTGCTTTTTTTTTTTTCCCCTTGGGTTTTTTTGACCAGAGGTAGGTAAAAAAAAAACAAACATGAGAAAAAAATGGGGTAGCACACGCTTGGGCACCACACATTGCTGAAAAGCAGAGCTGGACCACCCGGAGCTGCAATGAGACTGCCGGCCAGACTCTGCTTGCAGGATCGCTGTGGCTACAGCCCCAGGAGGCCCCCCGAGCCCCGAGTAAGGCTACTGGGTCAGCACAGTGCTGGCCCCGGCTTCCCCTACCGCCCCTTATTTGCAGCTTGTCAAAACACGGTTGTTCCCCAGGGGCAAGAAGTTGTAGCATAAGGTGCGCTGCTGCTAGTTGTCCCCGGGGAACCAAACATCCCCACATGTCTGGATGCGCCCAGAGATTTCAAACAGGAATCCAAAGAGTCTGACCTGTTGTGGTCTTTCAGAGTCCTTTGTAACAAAAGACTTGGTCTATTCTTTCATCAAAATACACTTGAAGTTCGTTTTTGAAGTGGGGTGCTGCTCACTGTAGAAATGGGATGGAAGGAGTGCTTCCAGTCTTTTAAAAACATTGATAACCAGGGCTCAGAGAGGTCTGGCTCTCAATCTGATGGCTTCTCAGCTCTCCAGCCTCCTGTTCTGAATTGGAAACCAAAGTCAAAATTGCCAAAAATCCCTCCATCCTGTTCTTGTCTGTCCCTCCCAGCCAAAAAAAGATAAACCTGCCTATGCTTGAATTTCTGGCTGTTTTTAACCTCCCCTGATTGTAAATTTTAGTGTAGACAGTAGTTGTAAGTTTATGGGGAGGTGTGTTCAATTTTTACCCATTTTTTAATTTTACATGCTTCACTGAAGGATTTTACAAAAATGGCGGGGGGGCATTGGGGGG
>JAGPOW010003642.1:1083436-1102558 GCA_030014935.1 Caiman crocodilus | reverse complement strand
ATAATAGAAGACTGAGGGGTGACCTGGTAAAGGTCTTCTCAAGTGTAGAAGGTTCTTAATCAGAGGACGCTTGCTATCAGTTGTGCTTTATATCCACTGAGTCTAGGCCAAGAAGCAATCAATTTAGCATGAAGCATATGTTTTTGGTTAGATATTAGAAGAAATGTATCTAACTAATAAAGATAGAAAAGTGCTGGAAACAGATTGCTAGATACCTATGGAGGCTGTGAACTCTCTAACGGTTTTGCAGCACAAGCTAGACAAATGTCTGCCAGAGGTGTTCTTGGTGTTCTCAAACAGGCCTCAGTGCAGGAGGACAGAGATTAGATTATCTCTTGAGATTTCTTCTAGCCCTATCTTTCTATCTCAGTATCTTGACCGATGAGATAACTAGCTTGCACAAACACCCCCATCCTTGCTGCTACCTTGCCCCAGTCTTGACCTTTCTTGCTTTTCTCTGTTTGACTAGTGGTTGCCTCCTATCAGAATTAGACAAGGGGCAGGGACTACCTTCATAGATTCACAGGGAGTATTATGGCTGGAAGGGATCTCTGCAAATCACTGAGTCCAACCCCCTGCCCCGGGCAGAAAAGGGTGCTGGGGTCAGATGACCCCAGACAGGTGCTTGTCCAGTCTCCTCTTGAAGACCCCCAAGTTAGGGGAGAGCACAACCCCCTTGGAAGCCCACCCAGATTCTGGCACCCACCCTTACCAGAAAGAAGTTCTTCCTGATATCTAACCTGAATCTCTCTCCATCAGTTTGTGGCCATTGTTCCTAATCACTCCAAGGGGTGCCCTAGTGAACAAAGCATCTCCTATCCCATGCTGCCCTCCCCTAATGAATTTGTAGATGGGAACAAGATCCCCTTTCAGCCCTTGCTTGCAGAGGCTGAAGAAATTCAGGTCCCTCAATCTCTCCTTGTAGGGCCTTACTTGCAGACTCCTAACCATATGAGTGCCCCCCCTCTGGACCCTTTCAAGATTATCCACATCCCTCTTGAATTGTGGCATCTAAAACTGGACACAGTACTCCAGCTGCGGCCGGACCAATGCCACATAGAAGGGAAGTATCACCTCCCTGGACCAGTTCATCATGCACCTGCTAATACGTGAGCAAGTGCGGTTAGCTTTACTGATCACTTTATCAGACTGACAACGCGTGTTCATCTTGGCGTCAACAATGACTCTGAGATCCTGTGCTTCATTTTACAGATCTGTACAACATGTGATGCAATGAGGCCCTGATCCCTTCTTGCTACCTCTAGACGTTATTCCAATGTTAACAACAGCATCAATAAGAACATGATCTCAAATCAGATTAAACAGTGCAAGAAAGAAAAAAAAGACAGGCGTGTACTGGCTAGCTTTATTAAGCCCTTTAGGAATTCACTGATGTGAGAGGAGAGGAGCATGATAGTTGAGTGATCTCTCAGGTTAAATCCTAGTTCAGATTGGAAACGATCTCTTGATATAGCTGTAGAGGCACCTATACCAGCCTCCCTAGATTAGGATGATTTAACTCACACCATTGCCCTGAACAAAACAGTAACAGTGATTACACTGTCTTATACAGATCCAGAAAAACCCTTAAATCGCCCTCCTAACCAATATTACTATAATACTATAGCAACAAAAAATTCTAGTGTGTTATTTAACCTTAGAGTTTTGCTCCACGTTATAATTATCTCCACTTTCCTTCCCCATCTCAGTGACTCCAGCTGGAGGAGAAAGGAGGAGGGAACCAGGAATCATTTTCTATATTGCTCATCTCCTTAGTGCTCATTTTCTGGAAAGTGAACAATTTCGAGAGCCCAAGGTGTTATTTGATTGCTAACTGACTAATAATGATTTTAAGATGTAGTGTTTAAGATCATTTCGCAGTATATATGTATTAGCATATAAACAGCTTTTGAGTTCACGTTGCATATGCAATTCACATCATAGTAGGCAGACTCACAGTGTTTAACCGCTAATGATGTTTTGTATGTGTAATAACAACTCTCACCTCTCAAAATGTGCCTTGCAGATATAAACTCACTAACCCCCTTAAATGCTCTTGCGAGGTACATACACGTATCTTCATTTTAACCATGGGGATACAGATATACAGGTTAAATGACTTGCCTGATCTCATATAACAAGAAAGATATACCGATGGGACTGGAACACAAAAATCACTCTGACATCCATTATCTACAGACTAAATACCTTCCAGATTTTGGACTCATAGATGGGCTGATCAGGACCTTACTGTGACAGACACTATGCAGGCATATATCAAGGGGCAATTCCTGCCTATAAGAGAGTAATTTCTAAATGATATTAATAAGAAACAGATAAATGCATGAGAAAGATTCTATGAAGTCGAGACAGAAATGTATAGTATGACTTCTTGTATACCAAAGTCCATTCCCATCTGGCATCCTTTTCCCAGCTGTAGTCAATGTCTGATCTTTCAGAGGAAGGTGGAAAAATCAAACCCAAAGAAAACAAAACCCCACAGTTGAAGATATGTGGACAATACAATGGGGAAGCTCCCCTTCTGACCCATGCAAGCAAAGGCTAGATCCAAAATGACTTCATAGGAGCCTCCACTAAGTCACCCCAAGGCTGAAAATGTAGGTGTCTTCCCTCTCTGAGGAGTGCAAGAGTTCAAATTAACTGGTTTAAGTGTCCAGGATCCCTTTATAGTGAATTGGGGGGGGGGCATAGGTGCCTCCCACAGTCCAGAATGCTGAGCAGAGGGCACGTCTACATGAGACGCTTAATGTGCAGTAGCTTAATAACACTGCACAGTAGCACATCACAGCACAAAACATGCTAATACACTACTGAACAGTATTATTAGGCTACTGCACAGTAGAATCACTAAAAGGGCGTTCACCAACACTACTGTGCAGTAACCCTAGTTACGATGCATTTATTTAGTGTTTTGTTATACAAGTACTAAATTAAATGTGCAGTAACTACTGCATGTTAACGAACGTGTAGACATGTCCAGCAAGGCACTGGCAGCTAGCCCATAGGACAGGTTAGGCATAGGGGCACATACAAACTTCCCTTCCTCTTGGAGCGTAGGCATCTTAAGGCTGAACATTGGGGCCACATCATATCAGGATCCTGAGTACCTAGATGTGGGGTGGGCCTACATTGATGAGGATATCAAGGCCCTGACCAGATTAAATGTTTCCCAGATATAACCAGTTTTGTATGCCAACATGAACTATGCTGCAATCCTGGGTGCAGCTCAAGCAGCTATCCCTTGGTAATGGTGTGCATTACTCTATTACTTGGCAATAGCCTGTTTGCTTCTGTAAATAGTTAACCTGGGATAAGCTGAGGACACAGGACACCTGCACCGGTGTAACTGGTGTACATTACTCCTGATTTCTTGCCATAGTCCTTCTTCACTGCACTTGAGTTTGTTTCACCAGTGACAGGCTGCATGCCATCCACCACTTGCTTACACCAGTGAAAAAATGGATTACGCTGTTGTAAACTTGGTTTGTCTCAGTGCTCCTCGGTGAGCCTGGCCCCCCCTTGCTTGATCTCACCAACCAGGGATGTGGAGCTCGGTTTATTAAGGCACCCGGACCCACCTTTCACCAGGGTGGTAACTGGCCAGGGTGGTATTTCCTAGGGGCTCCCACACCACTGGGAGCCCCACCAGGCCACCCATCCCCAGAAGGGTGCAGTTTTCGGTCATGCCCAGGACCAAGAGCCTCCCAGTCATCCCCATGAGCTCTTGTCCTTACTTCCTGGGTTGTTTCTGCTGCAGCTCAGCTAGGCAATGTTTCTGCCTGCCCTGGCAGCAGCAAACTGCAGCCTTTTTATACCTGGTTCCCCAAACGGCTGCCACCACCAGGCACCTGGTAGCTGATTGCCCTGCCACAGTAGCCAATGGTGGTGGCACTACCCATCTCATGCACAATGACCTGCTGGCCCAAGATGGGGAGACTTGGGTTTTACATCCTTCTTACCATCAGGGGACTGAAATGTAACTCCCCTACTTTCTAGGAGAGTGCCCTAATATTCAGGCCTATTGAAGCTAACCCCTGGGAATCCAAGAGTGCCAGAGCCATTAGCCCAGGAGAGCAGGAAGCAAGAAGCTGCAGGACGCTGGGTTCTGGACCCTGATCTGTATTCAACGTTAGTCACTTAGTGTTTAAAATAATACCTGGCATCAGGGTGAGAATCCAGGTTTCCGTCTTGTCCCAAAGGAAAGCCTGCCCTAAAGGGCTGAAGAGACATGGGCCCCTTTAGTTGCTCTCCCACTGGTCCAGTACTTTGATGGTGAAGACATCTATGTAACCCCAAAGCCATCTAGGCCTGTTGATATTTAACTTGAACTGAGGCTGCCTCATATCTTCCTCTGCCACAGAGGGCAAGCTTTTTGTGTTTTCCCCAGCATCACATGATGTGCACACACATCCTTAGCTTAATAATTGATATTACCATATTTACTTGCAGACCACATACACCCTTTTCCCACATACCAGCCCTCCAAAATCGGGGAGCGTGTCTTAGTTGGGGCAGTAAGTTTTCTTTGCCAGAACAGAAGCATGAAGATGCTGTGTTACACAATGGCTGCTGGCCTCCCCCTCAGCAAGGCAGCAGGAGGGGCAGAGTCCATCGTTAAGGCTTTCACAGATGCTCTCAACTTGGTGGCTGAGAGAAAAGCTGAAAGCCCTTTTGCAGCACAGTCTTTCCATGAAGCAGCCAGCTCTAAGCTGAGTCTGGAAAAAAAAAATCCCCTACATCCTGCCTTCCAAAATCAAAGTGCATCTCTTATTTGGGAGGAGTGTCAGATATTATGTGAGATAATATGGTACTATTTCCATTTACTGAAGCAAAGGCAGATTAAATACCTTGACTAAAGTAATACATGGAGGGAAAATGACTATTGATAGTAGTAGGCAGAATAAGGGTATGAACCTGGTTTGCTTGCATCTAAATCCAGTGTCTTAATTTAACCCTGAGATCAGCCTGCCTTTCTAAGCAAGGGAGTGTTAGAAATGCATGTGCAGTGAAATGCCTCCTTTTTAACGTAATTATATTAATTATAAGTGACCATTTGTAAAGAACGGGATGGCACTCTGCTGGAACATTTTCACTGAGGGACACTTTGCTTTTTTCTTCGGAGACAAGAAGTAGTTGCTAATTTCCAGGCTGAATATAAACAATAATCGGTTCAAGAAATAATGAAATACATCTGCGTGTATATCCTCCTCTTGATGTGTGCATGCTGTCTCCTCTCTCAGGTTTATACAGGCACATTGAATAAGAAGTTTACACCCTGTTGCATCTCTCAAAATTGCTCTTTTAAAGCACAAATCCCAACCACAATAAACTAAGTAATTTAGAAAGCTGGCTTTTACAATAGGCGTGTTAAACCAAGTGCAATGAAACCTCATCCAGCAGAATAGCACATCTTCTGCATCGGGGACCTCGAGGGAAATCTCCAGATTTATCTCAGGGCATTGGCTGTGCTGCAGTGTAGTACATTGGACAAACAAGCTTAGTGTGCTTGAAGGCCATAAATGAACTCATTTAGACCTAAAAGGTTTTTCCACTGCCTTAACAAGAACTCTGCCAGCCTAGGGTCATTTTTGCAGGCCTGAACAAATACACACAGAGCTGGCTTCCAACTCCTGTGCTGCATTGTGTTTCACTTTGCGAGCAAATCCCATTAACAGAAATCATGCCGTGCATTGTGGTTCTCTCTCAGGGGGTGGCATTCATTAGGTCTAGTGCTGCCATCTGTTTTTCTAGTATTTTGTATTTACTTCTGTTTGGGTCTGCTTTTCCCTAGGTATGTTAAGTATTCCTGGGAGCCATCACTGGGCTCAAAACTCCTGCAAAAGCTGATCTCCTTGCTGCCTTGCAGAAGTTCCTACCTGATAGAGATGTTGGGAGTGATTCAAGGTTTCAGCCCCCAGGGCAAATTCAGAAGAGATTAAAAGGTGGTGTAAGGTGAGCTCCTCCTGACACTTGCTGAAGGTGGGATTTGCAAAAGCCCTAGCATAGCTCCGCTTCCATAAACTCCTTGGGAATTTCATTATTACAGTCAAATTGAAACTGCACTTTTCAAGATCCCACTTTTAGTCTCAGTTAAGCTTCCTTAAAACATTTCTTACATGCGGGGAAGTTGAAGCAGGGGCGCTACGTGTGCTGCAGAGCAAGAAAGAGATGCGAGAATGAGAGTGTGAAAAGTCCCCCTGTGGTCATGACTCCTTCCTCGGCACGTACATTGTGCCCACTCAGACTTCCCTGCACATTGACAAGGCAGGTTTGAAGCAGTGATTCCCTGTATTTTTTTTCCATCTTTCCATTTCCTACTCCCTTGATTGCATGAACACCCCAATTTTTGCCAGTCCCCCATCACCCTACTTTTATCTCCAATTAAAACCAGCAAAAAACCCCCAATGACAGAGCATCCGACTCTGAATTCTGCACAAGCCATTGTCTGTCTGCTCCAGCCCCTGCCTTCCACATACCATCTTTCATCTCTTTGTGTTTTCCAGCTTGTAAATCCTCCAGGGCAAAGAACTTCTCTTTATGTCTGTGTTGGTACTGAGACTGGCATAATGGGACCTTGATCTTGATTTAAATTAAAAATAATTAGCAATAGCAACCATGGCTCTTCCCCTATTTATATCTCTTATGTATCTACAGGTCCTTCCTGGAACGGTGCTGCGATCAGTACTGGATAGGACTGTCGGATTTGATGCTAGATTCGATTCAGCGACCGAGTCGTTAAGATAGAACTGATGTGCTATTGGCAAAGGTTAGGCTGGCATTTTTTTTTGCTTTAAAGTCTCATTTTGCAACATCTCGTATCTAAGACATTCTCTTTTCTTGTTTAATGGGTATTGAAATACCACAATGAGTTGGCCCAGCTCTAAGTGAAGGAGATATCTAAATAGCTTTGTTTAATAAATTGTACTGCTTGTTGTGTGTGACTTACATTTGAACCATAAAGACAAATTGAAAGCTGGAGATAGGCTTTGAATCCCCCGTAGTTTTATGCTGGGCTTTGCAATGAATTATTTTTATCTTTTTCTCATTTGAGTATTTTGATGAACTTTGTAAACAAAGATTTCACGTATAGAAATTGTCACCAGATGAAGAGGACTTAAGCCGTAGATAGAGAAGAATGAGATGAATTTAGATCAAGTTATGAATGAATTAATTTTGCATTCATTTATGCTAATGACCACTGGGTCGATTTGTAAAACTGATTAGAAGAATGGAGTTGCTATAGATGAGCAGAAAATATGATTAAAAAGGTAAGGAGGAAGATGTTAAGGAGCCAGTGGTGCTATAGGGGCGGAGAACATTCAAAACCCGTGTAGATTTATTTTGTCCCTGGAAAGTGCTGTGCTAAAATCTCTAAATTGACTGTAATTAAAACACTGAGTTTGGTTCTGTACTGTTCTTTTGCACTGGAAAAGAGGTGAGCAGAGTTTGGGAATTCAAAAAAAAAGGAACAGAAGCATTTCAAAGATAAGAGGAGAGATTAAAAGGAGCAAGTAGTTAAAGCCAGGTAGAATGATGACAGAGATATTTGTATATGAGAAAACAATTAGAACAGTCTGTACGTCTTTTGATATAAAGGGAAGGGGGGGATTGTTTAGCATTACCAAAGACGAAAGGAAATAACCAGGAGTTTGTTATCTAGCACACGTTGTTACGGTAAAGTCTATTCCATGGAGATAAAATGAGCCATTTGCAGTACTCTAGCATCCCAGGATGCACAGCTCATCCCTAAACTTCCCCCGCTCCTCCCTCCCCGCCACTGAAGAGAGAAGCAAGATACCTGGCTCCTACCCACTGGGGGGTGCAAAGCAAGCTGTATTCGATTCAAATTTGAATTCGGCTCATGTCAGGGGCAGTGACTTGATTCCTTGATCTGGATCGCTGCCCTGATTTGATTCGGCCGAATCCAAATCTGAAGAGTTGATGCTGATTTGGAGAATCAGCAATTCAGCCATAGACATAGTTTTAAATGTTTTTTCTACACTCCTTGAGGTAGCAGGCATGGCTCATGAATGCTGGTTGAGGCAACTGGTGCCTCCTGGGTCTGGGGGGTCACCTGAGGTCCCCCTGAGGCTGATTGCTGAGCTGGGGTCCGAGAAGGGGGTCCACCGTGCACTCCGCAGAGGACCAAGAAGTGGATCAGAAGTGCTTCTGGTCCCTTTCCAGGCCCACCGCCAAGCATGCTGGGGACCCCCCTGTGCTCCCGTGGGACGCTCCATCTGCCCCACCATCTCAGCATTGATGAGCCGCCTGCTACCCTGAGCATGTAGAAAAAAACATTTAAAGCTGTGTCTATGTCCGAATCATCGAATCTCTCCGAATCTATTTGGAGGGTTCTGATTAGATTCGGAGAGATTAAAGGATACTCTGATTTGATTTGGATTTGGAAATTCGGCCGCCAAACGGAGCAAAATCTCCACCGCATCGCATCAGCGACCAAAGCGTCACACAGCCCTACTAGCCACGCTCTGCTCGCCAGCCCTCCAGGGGCAAGACAGAGCAGTGCAGGCAAGACGCCAGCATTTACCCTTAGCGGCCGGCTCCGCACAGCATCTTCCGACTTTAACACCCCTTAACGTTCCAGGGATCTAGCGTGGCCCAAATGTACCAGGTAACTTCACCCTGAGATAAAAACTACAGTGCCTTGTGTTCACTACGACGTCCTGAGTGACTTAGTTATCTTGATGTAAAAGGCCAACTTTTTTTTTTGCAGTAATTATGCAGGCTTATACTGAGTGAAAGAACTCAGACGCTTGCTAACAAGGTGATATTTTTAGCAACTGTTAGTGCCGGAATTGCTGAAGTTTGTTTAGTAAAAGAAAAAAAGAGAGAGAGCAAACAGTGCAATGCAGAAAGCCTAAATTTTATCTTTTTTTTTGCTGGTTGTGAGTAAAATGTAAGGGGCTGATTCAGCAAACTGGAGGGGAAAAATAGGGGGGGAAAAGCGAGGCAGAAAGACCTGATTTTGTTGTTTGTGACAGCATTTGAAAACAAGGTGAAAGACATGCTGCAGAGAGCTCAACTTCAAGCTTCTAGATTCAAAGCTAAGCCTCTTTGTGCTAATGAGCGCTTGCTCAGGTATTGCAGTTGTACCGACTCTAATAGGGTTATCCACATGAGCGAGTGCCCAGCAGGGTAAAAAGTGTACCGCCAATTAAAATTTTATGGGGATGTCAACCTGCGGCTACAGCCGAGAGCGAAACCCTCTGCTCCACATGTGCTGCTTCCTGCTAAATGCTGAGTACCTGCTTTTTGCTGGGTGCTGTGGGCCACTCTCAGGATGTTCGTTTTGGGTGCACTCTCAAGAGCAGCACTAGATGCAGCTCTAATGGTAACCACGTGTCATTCTTTCAGCTTGTGGTGCATATGAGGCAGGGGGGAGTGGATGGGCTTGTTTCTCATCACTGAGTTTCTCATCACTTTGCACCCTATAGGTACCTTGCTACAGTGCACCTTACAGTACGTGGGCTTGTTCTAATACCCTGGTAAGTTGGGTACCTGTTTTTGTAGGTTAAAACTACTGATTATTTGTACGATGGGAGAGTCCCTGGATCCTAGCCACAATCAGGATCTCATCCTTCTAGCTGCTATGCATGCATGTAGGAAGAGACAATCCTTGGCCAAAAGAGTTTACTCTTTAAGCAAACAGGCCAGAAAAAGAGGCAAGCCTACTGAAGAAGAAAGAAGAAATAATTTATTCAGCAGAAGCAGAGAGAGACCTGAATTTGACCCCTCAAAAGCTCCTACTTCGAGGTCATTATTTATAACTAAAATAATACTAATTTGTGTATTGTGTACATGCCATGCTAAAAAGTCTCATGCTGAGGGGGGTCAAAAGGCTTGGAACAATATTGTATTGTGCATGATAGCATGTGCAGAGAGAGGAGGACAGGAATGGACATGGGGGCTGGGGGAGTCAGGTGACAAGCACCCAAAACATTACCCTGAAATCTGGGAAGACTAGTTTGGGATTAGCCAAGCAGTGAGGTCCTGATACCCAGGGACCTCCTCCAGATCCTGTATCCTCCCAGTGGATCTGAAGCTAGCTGATGGGGTTGGGGAGTGGGACATGGAGTAGAAAGGTGTGCTTGAATGAGGAAGGATTCCTATGGAAGACGTTGTAATCCAGCAGATTAGCAGGCATATATGCACAGGTGGGGCTATTGCAGAAGCATAATAATACTTCAATTTTTGCAGAGGTGAAAATAATTCTAGCATTTCCTTGCTTCCAGTTGTTTGATCTTGCAAACCTTATTGTTCTTTTCAGATGAATTTAGAGGATAGTTTTAACTTCTTTTTGATTACAGTCCTCATTTGTGATGCAATCCCACATCTTGTTTCCCTCACCCCAGTCAATCCTCATAACAAATACAAAATCCTTACATTCCTCCCAGGTGATTTTATGATGTTTGCATCATTTTTTTTGGCCTTAAGCTCACTGCACTTCTTAATTGAAATGCTCTCACAATCTCTGGAAGAGTGGTATTGGTACTAATACGAGTGCCCCCATTTTGTAAGTGAAGAACGAAGGCATGGAGAGATTAAAGTTAACGTGATCACAGGCACCCACAAATTCTGAGTATCCAATTTGAGGCCCTCAGCCCTAATTCTTCAGAGTACTCAGCATTTTCGGAGAATTTTTTGTGCAAAGTACAGGTTCAGCCAACTTCAGCTGCAGCCAGGAGCGCCCATACTTCCATCAGCCAGACCTTAGGAGACTTATTTTTGGCACCCAGGCAGGTAGTGGCCAAATGACCAAATGTGAACATTTTGGTGTATGTAACTTGCTCAACACCACAGCAGCTGGGACACAATGTAATGCTCCAAGGGGGTAGTCAACTGCCTTAGCCACAAGATAACCCCTTTTCTCCCTTCAAGCCCCTGTGTCATTCATACACCTTCCAGTTTCTACAACAACAGCTTCTACTGGCAAAAGACTCTCTCACCACAATGCTCAGATTCACCCCCAGAGCACGTTCACAATGTCTGGTGCTGCACGGGATTAGATTCAGGCGTTCCTTCCCAGCACACAACCCCATGATCATCTTCCTGGATTGAGGCTGCCTCTCCTGAAGCTTGATGAAATGTTCCTATAGCACATAACTCACACAAGATGAACTAACCTAGCTTTTTCTACATGGCAAACCTCCCATGGACAGCAACCATGCCCAGTACTGGCAGAGAATCATGAGCTGTGCTGGCATGTGCAAACCAGTTAGCAGCATTTAGCAGCACATTTATATGCATGAAACCTGACCATTAGGAGTGTGTCCCAACAGGCAATAATTAAGCTTTTGGCAATGCACTATATAGCTCTCAAATAGTACAGGAAACAATAGTTTCTCCAAGGGGTTTTTCAGGAGGAGGGTGTCAGTCTCATTAGTTGTTCAAAATTCTTATATTTTATTTTGAATTTGCATTTTCCTCCTAAGACATGGATCTCTGGAGAAACGGGTGAACAAGGGTCAGAGCATAAGCCCTTTTTTTGAAGGGCTTGTGGCTGCAATGCTTCTTTAATTGCATAAAATAGAGTCACAAGGACTGATCAACACAGAAATATAGCATGGAGGCTGTTATAAACTGGCGGCTTCTTTCTTTTTTTTTTTTTTGGACATAGAAAAAAAAAACAAATTATAATACATTAAAAGTCAATAGCAGCTTAACTGTGAAGCTTGCTCATACACAACAGCTCTCTGGGTGCCTCATCTCATCCCCTTCTTAGCAAAGGCTAAACCCGAAGAACTTAGCCTTGTTTCCCTGAGAGCTATTGTCCCCCAGTTTACTTTTCACTGGCCATGTCTACACAACACGCTGAGTGCACACTAGCTCATAATACCGCACAGTAGTGTCGTGTGGCCCGAAAGGTGATGCGATGCTACCGTGCAGTAGTAACAAGCTACTGCAGAGTCAGTCACCTAAAAGCCGTTCGGTGACTCTACTGCACATTAACTCTAGCTTCTGCACAGTCATTTAGTGCTTGTGTATGCAAGTACTAGATGACTGCGCGGTCAGCGTCTCATGTAGATGCAGCCACTTAAGAGGAGGTAAGAGCAAGTACTTGGACAGTTGCCACGGAGCTGCTGGCATAGAGTAACATTAACCCCTTCTTTAATTCAGTATTATGTGTTTACTTGTTCGTACCTTAGCAGTAGAGGGAACCTTTTCATTTTATGAGAATAGCTTGCTGTGTACAAGACACCTGTACAGTAATCTCGCTTTGAGGCTAGACGATTGTAGCAGCAGTGGTGCCCAATCTCTCTGGGCTGCATGAGTGGTATGGGGTCAGTCCACGGGCTAGGTCCAGTGCAAGGAATTGATCCATGGGCCCAACCTGGCATGGGTCATTGCATGCCTTCCAGACCAGACCTACTGCCCTGCCCCTGTGTGACAGCTCAGTTTAGTGCATGGGGCCATGTCATCTGGCCACCAAACTTAGAAACTTGGTGGAAGAGGAACAGTGGCAGCATTAATTGTCACTGGTTTCTTGCCGCCAAATTTCCAGACCTGGAAGAAGCCCCACAGGCAGGTGACATGGCTCTGCAGACCAGATCTGCCCCACAGGCCAGTGGCTGAGCTCAACTTTTGTACAGCTGTAACTATACCTACAACAAACGATACGATATTCCAGTGTTGATAGACTTCAGACCCAAATCCTCCAATGTATTTATATGCCCTGCTCCTGCCCTGGTGATCCATACATTTCTTTAACAGTAAGTACGAAGACACACGAGAGGGTGGTGGTGGTGGTGGTGTTGTGTTGTTGTTATTATTAGTAGTATCATAAAACAAGCTGAACAGCCGATCTTTGCTTTGCCTTGAGCTGTTTGGATGCGGCATTTTGCTTCAGGCTCACTTCTTTCTTCCTTCTGAAGAAAGTAACAAGCACAAGATTATCCCCTACAAAAATGGTCCTATGCTAAGAAAGGAAAGGGAAGGAATGAAGAAACTGTTAGAGCTAGGGAGGGTTTTTTTTATTTTCTCTCTCTCTGCTTAATTGGGGTGACAATATACTTAATGGCTTACTGGTGGCTGTAGCAATGGGAGTAAGCCAACAACTTGAGTTTTACATATTTTAGACTTCCTATGTTAACTCTTGTTGGGACAGAGAAATTTTGGAGCATGTTAATAAAACATTAGCCAAGGACAGCATTATTTCAGGCAGTATGCTCCCTCAGAAGAAATAAAATTGTTACCTGCACCAGAAGCAAGGTATTCATTATTATATATCAATCACAGATCCGGTGGCATATTTCTCTTTATATTACATTTTATGACAGCAAACCTTTGTAGACAGTACTTAAGAGCATGTGCATTGAACTGAATTCAGTCTGAAAAGTAAATTCCAATAAATATGCAATGAAGGATTACATTTATAAATCACTAAAACTTAAATATAGGATAGATTGCACACTCATGTGTTGTTGAAACAGATTTTTAAGTTGCCTTACTTGTAATAGTGCCCACGTATATTAGTTTCGGTTAGATAACTGATTCTAAGAATATTGCTCATTCCCCAAAGCGTGGGACTAAATCACAGTTTCCTTTCACTTTTAAGGCACTAAAAATGCTTGTCGTATATTGTCATGTGTTATCATTATGAGCTTGCGCCAGATATGTATATGGATTCAAGCTACATTTTCCAGAAGCAGGAGATTATTATTTAGATTACATTTTGATTCATAAGAATCCCACAACCCTTTACAGACTCACACTAATAAATGTAAAACTGTATTATAAGAACATTCAGGCTAAAGTTAAGATTAGAAAAATTGGAAATATTAAAATTCTGGTTCTTTCAGGCACTCACTTGTATAAGTTACCCATTGCATTAATATAACTTTTATACGAAATGGCTTTTTTAAATTAATGAAAACTTTAAATGTTTTTTTAAAAAAATAAATGAAAAGTTAAAACATAGGAGTCATGATAAATTATACTCCAATGTGAAGTTTAGCATTGTAATGTTAGACTTAGATGATGTATTGCTCTCTCTTCCACTTTTATTAGGATTTCTCCTATTATTTGCTGTATTTCTTGAAGCCCAGGTACTGGAGTCATTTGACTGCATGAGATTGGCTGTCATTTATAAAAACAGTAAGGTTGATAACCTAATCTGTCTATAAGACGTTTCAGTGCCATTTATGCAGTGTTAAGCTGTCTAAAATGACTAAATGCAAGTCTACTCCAGCCTGCAATGGCAACCAAGACGTTAGGACATCTAGATTCCTCAGGTGTCTCAATATTGGCCCTTTGAGCATTCGCAGAAGCACCCCGCTGGAGCATTTTACTGCATTTATGTTCCTGTGTCTGTTGCAATCCTAATCTGTCTAGGAAGTGCCTAAATTCTGTGTCAGGATCCAACTTCACAGGCAGGAAACCTGCGACTAGAGGAAGAGAAGGTCTCTCCCACCTTTTAGCCCCATACTATAGTGTTTCAAGCATGTCCCAAGAAGTGGAAGACCCAAATACTAGGTCTCGCTCTGTGCTGATTATTAGGAAAAGGTTACTGAGTCAGCACATCATACAAGCATTAAGGTCGCAAACTGCCGAGATGAATGTCATTACTTCCCTTCAATCCATCTGGTCAAAAAGTCCCATCTTCATTTGGCACTGGCAGAGTGATGATGACAGACTCCGTTACTGCCATTTGGGCAAAACTGCTTTGCTTTAAGCTGGACATCTCCAGGTCTTAGGTCTTTCCTTCTTGGGGCCTCATGTCTTCCCTAAGTAGAGCAGGAAAGAAAACGCTCCACCATTTTCACCTGTCAGCGCTCTCTCTCTCCGTCTCATTGATTATTTGCAGATATTCTACACAATGGAGCTGCTGCAACAGGACACAGTGCTAGGGCTGCATCTCGAAGTGACCCGTAGCCTGGTTAAGGCACTCAGCTAAGAGGTGGGAGATGGTTGCTGAAATCTCGGTTCTAGATCGGGATTCAAATACAGACCTCCCCATCCTAGGAGGGTACCTGCACCACTAAGGGATTATTGGGCGAGTCTCCCTCACTACCTCTAGTTGTGGCTACTCCACCTTGTACAAAATACTTAAATAGTCACGAAAACCCTTCTGCAGCCTGGTGCTTGGCCATTGCAGTACGGGAGTTCCTGTCTCTGTTTCTGTGAAGGTTTAATTATTTAACGAGAGATTGTGAGAGCACAGACATTCTCTTTATAAGCCCCTCTCCCTCCCCACAGCCTGCTGGTTCGAGTGCTCTTCTGGGATGGGGGAGAGGTAGGTACAGTACCCAGAGGCAGACATGGAAATTGAATGGGGTCCTTTTTTATCTTGAGTGCTTTAAACACTGAACTAGTGATTAAAATGGGAGGGACACTTTGGCGATGAACACATCGAGTTGTTTGCATACCAGGGTATGCTGCCCTGAGGCACCTAGACTGCTCCAGGCACAGTACCTCTCCCGAGAGAGAGAGAAATCCTAGGAGCTCGCGCTGCACGGAGATGGCTACATTCGTTCCATCCGGGAAGCAGCACAGCACAGGTTTGTGCTGCCGTGGTGGTTTCAAGATGCCCTTTCTTTTACAGGTCTTGGCATCTGGCTCTATTCCTACAAGCGCCCGAAAGCCAAACACATTAGTTCAGGTGGGATGAAATGTGGTGTGTCAGATGTGATCAAATGCTTCCATTCTTCACTTTGGCAATGAAGAATGCAGTATGCGGTGGCCGAAGGGGTCCTTCTGTGCTCCTGCCAGTTCCTTTACCAGTGCTGCCTTGTGCACTTCTGCCGAAGCAGCCGTGCCAGGGGGGCTTTTCTGCTAAGACTAATTCTTCCATAGCACAAAAAACCATGGGGCACCTGCAAAAATGATCAAGCAGCAGGTTTAAAAGAAACAAAAGAAAGTACGAAAGTACCTTATACACAGCGCAGAACTGACACATGGAACTCAATGCCACAGGATGCTGTGGAAGCCTAACTAGGTTCAAAAGTGCCCCGTTTGCTCTTAAACACGGCTCGTACTGCTGCCTGTCTTTTGGACAAGAGTCTAAAAGTCAGAATGATTGTCCAAGAAGTGGGAGATCTGAATCTACGGCTCGGCACCAAACTGGATCACAGTAGGCACTCCTACATGAGACACTTAACTGCACAGTAGCATAGTTTACTGTGCAGTAAGCACATGTGTCTACATGTGCAGGTTTACTATGCAGTGAACCTCGCTAACCGTGAGTAAAACTGCTACCTGCAAATGCAAGTAGGAAATTTACTTTCAATTAGTAACGCTGCAGTAGCACTTGTGTAGACACCAGACTGGGAGCAAATCTGCGCCCAGGCAGCCATCTACCAGGGGGTGGGAGATTGTGCCCTGCCTCTGGCAGCTGCCTGACTACCTCCCTCTGCTCCAGCAGCAGGGAACTGCAAGCCCCCTGCTCCGAGATGGCGATCAGGGAGTAGGGGCTTGGAGATCCTTATTTCCAAGTTCCCACTCTGCCATCATGACTGGGGAGCGGGGGACTGGGAGACCCTTATCGACTGTACTTCGGTACCGACTGAACGTCATGGCTCGGGGAGCAGCTCCAGGTTAGATTGCTCCTGTGAACACCGGCACCTACAGTCTACTTAAGACCCGCTCAGGTATGTTTAAGACCAAAGTGGTCTGACTTGTAGTCTCTTATATCACTGAGGCATTTTTGAAAACATTAGCTTATCAGTTTTCCTGAGAGCCCTTGTCAGCATAAAACCTGAGAAGATGGAAGGAATCCATAGGCCGAGCAAAACGAATACCCGCCAAATGTACCAATTAGTTAGTATTTATATATCTTCCTAGCTGCCGTATCCCTTAGCCAATTATAATTCAGTGCAGGTTTGATGTAATGAAGAACATTCACTTAGGGCTGGGATTAACAGGCCATATTGAAATGGCCAAAATGCTAACTCCACAGCCCAAACTAATTAAACACCACAGAATTTTCTCTCATTCACTTTTTAATAGAAATGTATTAAGAATTTAGCCATAGGGCTTAAAACACTAGTCCCTGTGGACTTTAAAATCAGTATTAATTTTTAAGGGCCTTTTTCGTACTATTACTTACGTCGTCAGTTCTTTTTGTGAAGTCATGGAGCCTGATTATGTATTACGTACTTTTAGTAGGCAACACTAATTAGGCCATTTTACCAACCAGTGCAAGTAAAAGGAAGATGAGGCCCAGTTTGTGGATTCAGAGTGTGGCTGACTAAGAAATACCTGTCATGGCATAGACAGATGTGGACTTGTGATCCTGGCAGGTAAAAGCCCTCAAGGATGAAGGATTTTCTCAGGTTAACCAAATATGCAAAACTTTAATTATACATTTTGAAGGAGACTCTTTGGCATGGAATATCACACACATTTTTTGCCAAGGCATGACAATTACTGTTGAATGATAATTGATGATGTGACACCTTTCCAATCAGCATACTGCATGTAAAGCAGAAGCACCACATTCCTCTATGCGAGGTAAGAAAGCACAGCTCAGAAGATCGGCTACGCGTTTGCCTCTGGCATCCATTCTCTATGAGAAAAGGACAGTAAAATTAAGATGCACCAGAAAGAAATCACTCTACCGGTCTCTGATGTCCTTTCTTTCATTAGGATATGCTTTTCCACCATTGGGTGAAATTCAGGCCAGCATAATTGCCCAGCACAGGAACTCTTTACAACTGATTTCCACTTCAGTTGTATTTTTGTCACAATCAGGACCTTCAATAGGGTTCTTGAATTGCAAGGACTCAAAGTTGTATGAAAGTAAAGACCTACTCGATCCTTTCCCCCATTCCCTACTATTTAGGGGAATGGTACCTCCTGCAGAAATTCCCTAGTGCTTTTCCAGCCTACTTAAAAGTGTCTGAAATAATGGAGCTTTCACCACGTCTTGACACAGTCAGAATAAACTGAAACTTCTGTAATTTCATCCTGTCTGCTGTATACCATGCTGAGAGCACAAGAATCTAAGTAAAACAGAAGTTTTATAAGTAACGGTTGGCTAAAACTTACCACCTTTTCTATTAAAAACAATTCCTCTCTCTCCTTGCCATCTGCATCCTTCAAGCACTTTGGAAATATATTTTACATTGTGTTTTCTATTTTATTTTTTTATCGTATGTCTCCTAAATGTTTGCAAGAGGTGAGGCCAGACTCTTGGTCAGAACTGATACTTGTAAACAGAAACAGACAACACATGCATAGACTTTAAGGCAAGAAAGGACCATTAGGTCAGCTAGTCTGACCTGTATTACCATTGATTTTTGCCCAGTGGTCCCCGTATTGAATCCATTAACTTATGTTTAACTACATGCTATCTTCCAGAAAAGCATCCAGTATTGATTTTAAAACAGCAAGAAGTAGGGAATCTACAACTTTGCCAAGTACTTTGTTCGAAGGATTAGTCTCCTTGCTTAAAACTATATGCCTTATCTCCAGTTAGAATTTATCTGGCTTTAATTTCTAGCCACTATTTCTTTTTTCTCCTACTTTACAGAGCTCTTTAGTAGAGCTGTGTAAAGCTTCAGTTGCTGATTTGATTTGGTGGAGATTCAGCCTGATTCGATGGCTGAATCACTGAATCAAATCAGGAGACCCTTTAATCTCTCTGAATCGAACCGGAACCCTCTGACTCGATTTGGAGAGACTTGGAAAGATTTGGTCATTCGGATATAGACACAGCTTTAAATGTTTTTACTACATACCTCTAGGTAGCAGGTGGCTCATGAATATTGAGATGGTGGGGCAGATGGAGAGTCCCATGGGAGCATGGGGGAGGTTCCCAGAATACTCAGCAGGAGACACACAAGTGGACCAGAAGCACTCTGGTCTACTTCCAGGTCCTCCAGGGAGCATGGGGTAGGAGAAGTTGCAGCCCCTTGGCTCAGTGACTGGTGCTTCCTGGGTCTGGGGGGGGCCCTGGGCCCCTCATGGCCAATTGCCAAGCTGGGGGACATGGGCCTCCCTGCCCAGTGCACCCAAAGGTGGACCAGAAGTGCTTTTGGTCCACTTCCAGGCTCACCACCGAGCACACTGGGGACCCCCCTGCACTCCTGTGGGACACACTGTCTGCCCCAGCATTGCAGCGTTCATAAGCCATACCTTGTAGCT
>JAGPOW010003642.1:1069134-1081312 GCA_030014935.1 Caiman crocodilus | reverse complement strand
GAGATAGGCACCTCACTCTGGGTCAGTCCTGGCATGCTCAGATGGCAGAACTGCAGTACAGATGCCTTGGGGACAATTTAGCTGTTTTTTCTTAACATAGTTCTGGACTGAAACACCTAAGACCTTATCTAGCTCTGACCCTAAGCTCTTAATGGTAATGGCAAAGACTCTTTTTTAGCGTGTGCCCACACACTGCCTGGCACGACAGAATGCCGATCCCTATGGTCTCCAGCTGCTATGCAATATAAGTAATGATCGGGCAGCTCAGGGATTAGGATGCACATAGCTGAGAACTGTTGCAGACAGAAGACTTCTAGGCTTGAGAGGCTCCTGGTGGAAGAGATGAGACTCACAACGCACAGGTGAGATATATATGATAAGTTTTAGGCTAGCGGCAACTTCAGCGTGTCGGTTTAGCAGCTAGAGCAAGTATTCATTCTTACCAGCTCCACAATTGTTCCTTATGACCACTGCAAGAAATTGGTCAGCCCAGTGAGCAGACAAGGACAAAGGAGGTGAAGTGGATAGTTGGCAAAGTCATGCAGGTGGTTGGTAGTTTCATCCTCCTTGCTGGTGGCAAAGACATGCTGACACCCCTCACTGCTGCTATCAGCCAGAGATGCTCGCTTTCAGAAGCTGGCAATTAGCACCCCATTTATTCCAGCACATCAGGCTTCCACCAGACACCACTCTAAAGCCAAACTTTTATCAATGAAAGCCTTGCGTTTTGTCTGGCACATTCAGTTGTTCTTTATGAGTCCCTGTTGCTTATTGATCACTCAGCTGTTCTCTCCTACAGCAGGCGCTTTCAGATTGATTCTCTCGTTGTTTGCTGTGATATTTTCCCAGTATCGGGCCTGTTGAAATACTCATTCCACATATGCAGCTCCCATTGAGATCAATTGGAGTTGTCAGGACAGATCGATTGTCAGATTGGAACCATTGACTTTCGTCTAACTGGTGAGTAATTTCTTGGGACTCCATGTTTATCTTTTCTTTACTACATTTACTCTTTAAATAGATATTGGATGTCTTTCTAAATGATGAGATGTTAGTTCAGCAACAAGTGGTTGGAATTGATGAGGAAATTACTGGGTGGAATACTATAGCCTGCGCTAGTCAAGAGATCAGAAAGAAGTGATTAAGGCATTTTCTTTTCTTTTCTCTCTCTCTTTTTTTTTTTTGGTCTTCTGAGACCCGAGTTATCCTCCCAAACAGCTAGTAATGGGTATGTTAACTTCCCCTGCCAATGGATCGCATCACACACACTCACCCTTGTGTGGCATAGGTCCCTGAGCACACTTTACTCCTTCTGGCAATCAGTTCTTATTCATTCTCATTATAGTCTCACGTTCTTCTTTTCAGGTCTCTTCTATTTTGTTGAAA
This sequence comes from Caiman crocodilus, assembly GCA_030014935.1. Taxonomy (NCBI): domain Eukaryota; kingdom Metazoa; phylum Chordata; order Crocodylia; family Alligatoridae; genus Caiman; species Caiman crocodilus. The sequence continues at coordinate 1,079,926 of JAGPOW010003642.1, read as the reverse complement.
GCAAAGAGAAAATAACTAAGGGGACCTGATCCCCTGCTCCAGAGGCCACTTAAGTCATAGGATGGAAGTTTTTCCATTGACTTTAAGCAGCTTTGGACCATGGCAGGGAGCCCAGATCCTCAAAAGTATTTAGCTGTCTAAATCCTCTCTTGATTTCTATGAGCTTTCAATGACCAAATACATGTAATTGTGCCTCAGCTATTATTGTTTGTACTTGTGCCTTATTGCATAATGATTCTAGCTGTTCCCTAGGATCCTGCCTACCTCTAATACCTTTGCAAAATGTATTTCCTTTGACTCCCCTAACTTACAGCTACATTATTTCAAGTATGCTTTCTATTTAGGTTTCTACAAAGCTTTTACTAACACCAGATCTTCAGCTGAGTTAGATTTGCATAATTGGAGTGAAGTTAATGGAGTTTTACCTATTTATAACAGCTAAGGGTCTGGTCCATGGTCCATAGTTTTTGATACACAGATAGGTAAGGGGGCTATGTGACCCCTCTGGATTTATTGCCCCTGCTGTACCAGTGGGAGGGGGGTACATTCAAGGCAAATCTCCAATAATTAGATTACAAACCTGGAAGTTAAAAACCTTTGGGCAATACAGTGCTAATCATCTTCTCCTTGGGACTCCAAACTCAGTCCTGTGTGAATGATCACTTGCTCCCGGTTTACTCTGGACTGCCAGGCTCCTGATTATTTTTTCCCTATTAGTCAACAGCGGCTCCAAAATCATCTCCATTCATCTGCTTGTTCACTGTATTGGAACAAATAATTAGCATAGCTCTGTCCAGTCATTTCTGTTGCTAGCCCGAGTTTGCTGTGTTTTTTCTCGTGATGACGATATGTCTAGTTGAAAACTTTCTGAGGAGGAAGTCTTTTATGGCTTTCTCTTCTCTGGTTTCCTTTTCAGTATAAACTGAAAAGCACCTCTTTGCTGACTCAGAGGTTTAGAGAGGATGCCTCCTTTATTTATTTTGTATCTTGCTTAATGGGGAAATTGCCAAGCTTTAAGACGGTTTCTTGGTAGGAGTCAGGATTCTAGGCAACTGTTTCTTTTGTAAAGAAGCTAGATATTTGGTGGCAGGAAGAGCTTTCAGGCTGTTGTGTTGATGCATCTTCTGCTCATTTATGCACCGAGATACCATGGCATAAAAGACAGATATTTCAGCTCCCTATATTTCTCTCAGGCAGGTATCATAGTCTGTGGATAAAGCAGCGGGAAGAAATTTGGGCACTCCAGGGGCATTTCGTAGCTGTGACAGATGCCCCTTATGACCTTAGTCACATCATCTAATCTCTGCAATGTAACTGAGTGGAGCATCAGAAAGCATGGTGTTGTGGGTGCCAGGGGTTGCTATTTTGAAATCTTGCCAATCGTGTCACACAAATGGTAAATACTGTGTCCTTGAGTGGCTCTGCAGGACAGTGGGGGAAGCACTAGGTTTTTGGTGTGGCTCTGGGGGAAGGTATACGGTGGGGAGAACCGGCGGAAGATTGTGTATTTGAGTGTGCGCTCCTTCTAGCAGGCACGTGGGATAGATGCCACCATGGTAATGAGCTCCAAAGCATTTTTGTATCCAAATAAGAATAATTTACTATTTCTTCATAAATGTTGTTGGTACCATACAGGTACATGCATAGATTAACTGTCACCCTCTACTTATTAATGCATACAAAGTGGTAAACTGTTTTGATTAACCAAAATCATGTCCTAGATCCTTATGGCTGGTGTTGCCTATATAGCATTTGCAAACAAAAGTGAGAATTGAGGGCAGCATGAAGGATGATCCATGCATCATTATCTAGTCTGTGAGATCTGCAAAGCAGAGACTGCATCATTTTCTGTGTGTTGTGATGCTATACAGCTCAGGGCAGCTTCCTTCATTTGATAATAGCCAAAAAAATATTTACTATAGAGTCTAGCTGAGGGGTAGGGTGGACCTAGGCCTTACCCTTATAAAACAAGGAGGTGGAAACCGGAGCACTTTGAGAACCAACTGCATCAGGAAGGGAAGGTGCTCAGCCCAGGACTCAAGACTGAGGGCACTTTGCTTGGAAACAGAAGATATATGTTCAGGCCCATACTGAGGGGCCTAAAGCCCAAGTCACTCACACCCTGGCAAATGATCTAACCATTAATCTTTTGGCTAAAAGGTAAGATACTTCTTCTCTTCCATCTCTGTGACTTACATGGAGATATCTGCTTTCCCTGGGGGAGAAGGACCTAAGCTCTGTGTAAGGGGCCTAAAATGCCATTTCATTCCCGAAAGCTTGCTTAATAACTATTCTCCAACCATTTGGGTTGGTCTAATAAAAGATATCAGATTCACTTAAGGAACCTTGTCTGCCTATGTCCTTAGACCAACACGGCTAAAACCTACACCCCTGATTTCATTCTTAACTCACTTTTGAACGTGAAAGCTTGCTTAAAAATTGTTTTCCAACTATTATAAGTTGGTATAATAAAAGATATTAGATTCACCCAAAGAACCTTGTCTGCCTGTTTCACTCTTAATGTCTTAATGTTACACGAGGAAGTGCTATTTACCCACCTAAAGGTGGACCAGATATGCCCCGGTCTCTGACCCACACAAGACAGCCGGTATGTCATAAACCTCAGCATGCTATAAAGCAAATCTCCTTCTTGCTGGCTGTCTTTATGGCCCCCAAAATCTTTCCCTCTTGGCTGCCCAGCATTACAGCTTTAAACAGGAGGGATGGAAGATATTTTCAGTCAAGCCTAGCCCATAGCTTGGCGGTCAAGGCACTCTGTGGGGATGGTGTAGATGAGGGTTCAGACCCATCAGGCTAAGGAAGTCCTTGCTCATGTGAGTGAGTGCTCTAACCACTAGGTGACTGAAGGAAGGTCAAAGGTCCACCTGAGCTTATTGACCCATTGGCTTAAAGTGTGCAGCCAGAGAAACTGGTTTGTCTTAATCACCCACAAGAGAGGGAGTTGGCTAGTGTCACTCCTAGCAACTTTTGGCTCCCCAGCCTGGATGAATTTAATGCTGAGTAGACTGCGGGAAACTTTAGGCATGAGTTCAGACCAAAGGAAGAGACCCTCACTACTCTACCACCATAGAAAGAAGAAGAAAGGACATTTTTTCTTCGTTGGAAGAAGAAAGGACATTTACTTTACATTGTTGCTGTCTGTTGCGCATCGAAATAAAGGGGCAGCTATGAATCTTCCCTCACATTTGGTGGAACAGGAGGCGGCTAATTGGGACTTAGCAGTAAGATAGGATCTGGTCCGAAGACCAAGAAGCTCAAATTAGGAGGAGTAGTTCTGCAGACTCCATGCTGGATTTCTGAAACAGCTCCATCAGCAAATTGCAAGTCTGGAAGTGAAGATTTGTAATACATCTATCAATTCATGGTTAGTACAGCGTGACTGAAGATAGCAAATGTAGTAGTTATATTTAAGAAAAGGGAGGGGGAGGGGATCTAGGCAGTTATAGCCTCAGGCTGGTTCAATAGCATACAAGGCATTGGAGCAATCTTTGAAGGAAGGAATGATCATAGAGCAGTAGGGTTGGAAGGGACCTCATGAAGTCTTCTAGTTCAACCCCCTGGTAAAGGCAGGATTGTCTCTGACTAAACCATCCCAGCTAAGTGTCTGTCTAACCTGTTCTTAAAAATATCCAAGGATGCAAATTCCACAGCCTTTCCGGGTAGCTCGTTCCAATGTCTGACCACCCTCATAGTGAGAAAGTTCTTCCTAATTTCCAACCTAAATTTTCCCAGCTGCAAATTGAAACCTTTGCTCCTTGTCCTGTCCCCTACAGCCACAGAGAATAATCTATCTCGGTGCTGTTCCAAGTTTTGGCTCCACAGGCTAAATGAGTGGCATGGTACCAGTTCACAGGGCAGATTAATCCTTGTATGCCAGGAACAGATCTGGGGCAGCAGACAGCAATGTCCTGTCCCTGTCCCTGTCCCACACACTGGAGTTGGGCCTCAGGGGCTCCCATTGGGTCCCAGGAGTGTGGCATCTCCTCTTTCTACCGAACTGGGTCCCAGGACCCTGGCGTTACCCCCTCCATCCTCCATGTGCTGGGATTGGGCCTTAGGTCCCAGCACTGCCCCCATCCAGTGCCACTGCTACCCTCCCAACAAATTTCCAGAGCCACAGTGAGCCGTGTGGGCTGGATGACATTGCCACTATCCAAATCTGGCCCATGGGCCAGGAGTTGAGCATGCCTGGTCTATCTCTACCCTCCATATAACCTGCCTTTAGGTATTCGAAGACTGCTAACAAATCCCCTCTCCCCTCCCCTCAGTCCTCTTTTAAATAACCATACTCTTTCAGCTTTTCCTCATAAGTTGCATCTTCCAAGACTATAATATATTTTGCTCTCTGCTGAACTCGGCCTATTTCTTCCCATCTTTCTTGAAGTATGGGGCGCAAAACTAGACACAATACTCCAGGTAAGGCCTCGCCACCATCAAACAGAGGGGAAAAATTACATCCCTTAATTTGCAAGTGATACTTCTGTTTTAATGCAGCCCAACAAGCTATTGGCCTTTTTTTTTTGTTTTTTTTGTTTTTTTTGCAATAAGAGCACACTGCTCATATTCAACTTAAAGTCCACTGGTGGTGACACCTTTTCTACAGTACTGCAACCCAGCCAGTCATTTCCCAGTCCGTATTTGTGCATGCAATTGTTCTTCCTCAAGTACAGGACTTAGCACTTGTCTTTGTTGAATTGCATCCGACTCATTTTGGATCATTTCTCCAGTTTATCAAGGTCAGTTTGAATCCTAACCCTACCCTATAGAGTGTCTACAATGCTACCCAATTTGTTGTCTGCAAATGTGCTAAGTGTGCACTCAATCTCATTGTCCAAATCATGAATGAAGATTGTAAACAATAGTAGACCCAGGACAGACCCCTGGAGAACCCCACTCAATATTTCCCCAATGAACATTGAGCCACTGATGACTCATTGAGTATGATGATCCATCAAGTTATGTATTCACCTTACAGTACTTTTATCTAGTCTGTCATTCTTTACCTTAATAATGAGAACATCATGGGATGCAGCATCAAAAGTCCCAATAAAGTCAAGGTGTATCACATTCACTGCTCTCGCCCTATCCACAAAACTAGTCATTTTGTCATTTGAAAGAAAGCAAGTTGGTTAGGCATGGTTTGCTCTTGAAGAATCCATGCTGGCTTTTCCTCATCACCTTGTTCTCCTCCAGGTGTTTAGAAATAGACTCCTTGATGGCCTGCTCCATGATCTCTCAGATTCTGAGGTTAGACTGACTGTTTTTTGATTTCCCAGATTCTTCTTTTTCCCTTTCTTAGAGATGGGTAACACATTTGCTGTTTTCCAGGCATCCAGGACCTCACCTAAACCCCATGAGGTCTCAAAGATGATAGCCAATGGCTCTGAAATTCCTTCAGCCAATTCATTTAGTATTCTGGGGTATATCCCTGTAGCCTTGCCTGTTTGAAAACATATAGCTTCTTTAAATAATCCCTAACCTGTTCTCCCACTAGTCTAGGCTGCTTGTATCTTGAGGAAAACAACAAAGGCGGGGAAATGCAGCACAAATTTAGCAATGGTAGGTCATCCCAAATTACTGAGCTATCTTTCTTTGATATGAGATGGCAGATTTCTAGATAAAGGAAATTCAGTAAATTTAATCTAGCTAAACTTTGGTAAAGCAGTTGAGATCATGTCACATGGAAAGTTGGTAAATAAACTAGATATGTCAATGAGTGGAAGAACTATAAAATGGGTGAGATAACAATGAATAGCGTTGAAAAGTAGCTATCAGGTTATAATGAAGTTACTAGTGGAGTTTCTCAAGGATTGGTTCTTGGAACAATTTTAATGGATATGTTTAATGGGTTTTCCACAAAAAAAGTGAAGGATGAAGTCAGTCTGAAGTATGAAATCAGCCGATGGCAGTGTTGGGAAGGATCACCGATACTTTTGGAATATCATACAGAAATAATTGGATGGCCTTAAAGACCGCAGTAATAGAAATGGATGCAATGTTAACAGTATGAAATGTGAGGTCATGCTCTAATAGTCATTTTGGCTGTAAATGGGGAGCTCATCAGTTTTAAGCGACAGAGAAGACGATTAGTATACCTGGGTATACTAATTGATCGCAGGTTAACTATGAGCCTCCAAGGCACTGCAGCTGTGGAAAAAACAAATGCGATTCTAAGATTTTTCAGACCAGACCTATTTAGCTGAGGTATGGAAGCATCAGTGCCACTATGCCGGTCCCTGGAGAGACCTCATTTGTAATATTGCATATAATTCCAGTCAGCCAAGTTCGAGAAAGGCATTTAAATTGGAATAGCTGCAGAGAGGGCTGCTAGGAACATAGAGCCTGTTACAGAAGAGCCCAAAGAGATGGCTGTACTTTCTTCCCGGCAAAACCGGGAGCACCAGTGAGAATTCATACTATTCCCACTCCCACAACTGCCTGTGGCCATACCTCTTAGCAGCTTTCCTAGAATCACCCCAAAGCAGCTACAGACATGATCTAACTTTCCAGATATGGTCGAATGTGGAGTTGGGAACGCCAAGATTTTCATCGGTGATCCTGGTTTTACCACAGTGATCATAAAAGAGCTCAGCCTATTTAATCTAGTCTATGCTAAAGGATGATATTGCCAAAAGAACAAATGGCTATAAATTTTCCGTGAATAAATTTAGTCTGGTAATTAGAAGATTTCCATCCGTCAGGTTTCCAATTAGAGGGTAGAAAGGAGCTTGATACAAGACATGGTTACCTACAATAGACACAAAGGGCATGTCAACATATCACCCTAATTTACTGCAGTAACACGCTACATCACTGTATAGCACACTTTGGCGACGTAGCGATCACGCCAGTCTACATGTGATTCTATAGCGGCATGCTCCCCCATTATAGTGAGCCGCTATGGCTATCAAGCGGCAAAATCTCACTGTGCACCATGCACAATATACAGTACGGGCCGTTACTGTGCTGTGTTTTACTACTTCCAAAAGGAACTAGTAAAGTACGGCACCGTAGCAACATCACCATACGGTGATATGTAGATGCACCCAAAAGATCCTTTTCAGTCCTATTTCTACATTCCTGCAGTGCGCGGTGCCAAAGACACACTGGGTGCATCTATGCATGCTATTAATGGGCAGCAATAAGCTCTGGAGCTTGTTGCTGCTAGACATGCCCAGACTGCAGCACATTGAGCTGGGTTGGAGCAACCCTGGCCAGCAAGGGGCCCGAGGGGTTAGCCTGCCAGCCCAGGGCTGCTCCAACCTAGCTCAACATGCTGTAGAGGGGCTGGCTGGGGCACAAAGGTGTTTCAGTGTAGGCAGCCCCCACAATGAAGTACCTTCATGCCCCAGCCAGCTGGCTCAGCATCTCCATGTGTGCTGCTGTGCATGAAAAAACTCTGCAGCAGCTAGTACTTGTACATACAAGCACTAACCTGCTGTGGTGTTTGTGATGTGGTGTGCCCTAATAGGGGCACATGTGTAGACACTGAGACATTTACTGAGGAGCTAATTAGTCAGCTCTGCAGTAAACGTCTCTATCTGTACACAGCATGTTGAAATAAGAAATATAATCAAAGCTGCTGTTTGGAAGTTAGCATCAGCAAACAACCGAAGTCTACTGTGCAACTTTCTGTCGGTCTTTACAACCTCTAGGATGTATTCTCTTTGTGTCATTACATTTTATGCCGATGTGACTAGCAGAAATATGGAATCACACCAATAAAACTGGCATAATGTCTTAGTGCATTAAGTCCATCTTTTCTCAAAGCCAGCAAGGAATTTCTGTCCTTTTGGATTTTCTGGCTCTTATCTTGAAGCTTTCATAATTAAGCTGGTTGTATCACAATCTCAAAATCTCCCAGGGTGATTTTTATCATAATCTTTGCATATGCATTTTAATAAAAATGGCATCTCTCTTAACTGAAATGACTGGAAGCCAAGTTCTTTCAATCAATGTTCAGTGAGCGTTTCCCTATGAGGTCAGCAAACACTGACAGCAGCTTGCACAAACCAGGAATGTTGAAAGAATAAAAATAAATGGAAAAGTTTTATTCAGCAGAATTGAACTTGGCTTGATTCATAACCCATGAAAAAGATGTACTGTGGTTTTTTTCCCTCCAGATAAGAGATGTGACAGAATGTCATTTTTCACATCTTCTGTCAGCATTTGCTTTCATCTCATCCTGTAATGCAGCAAAAAGGCAGATTTGCAGGCTCTCTTGCCATTTGTGTAGTTTAGCATGCAGGAGATCATGAACAATTTTTCAAAGAGGGTCTGTGTCACACCTGTGTTTTCCTATTGGACTTAATGCCAGCAAAAATACATCAAACACAATGACAGCAGCTTGTCTTGACAACTTGCCTGTTAGGTTTAAACCGCGCTTTCACTGAACTTATTTATGGTAGTGCAGAAAGCCAAGCAGTAAATGGTGCAATGTAGTGCTGTGTATCCTGGTGCTGAAAAGCAAAATACTCCTATACTAATTCTTCTGTTCTTTAATTAGGTTAAGTTATTAAATAATGTAAAATGATGCTATAATATGCACAAAGTTAAGTAAAATGGATACAGGAGGAGATTAGATTACCATAATGCATCACTGTTAACACAATAGAGGGTTAGCTCTGAAAAGGAACTTCCAATAATTACTTAAATATTTACATTAAAGCAGTGTCTGCAGATCTCTTGTATGATTAAACCCTATCATGTTAGATGCTGTACAGATTATGAAGAACTTGAAAAGTCAGAACAAGCTAGGGAACAGACAGCTTACCTTCTATGAAAACAGTCTGAGCAAAAATTGAAAGGCAGGACAGGAATCTAACACATTCAGCTGCAGAATTAAAGTCATGGTATGAGTTGATAAGCAAAATAAAATAAAATAAAATTACAGGATGTCATGAGCTATGGAATCATCACTGAGAAAGCATTTGTGAAAAAACATATTTCCTCAAAACTGACAACAGGTAGACAGCCAGGCCGGATCCAGACGTGCAGGCACGTGAGGTTTTTGGCACCACAAACTGTATGTTCAGCATGTTAAAAAGTTCCCTGTGCTACAAATTTGTAATGTGGGGGCAAATTTTGCTACTGGGAAATCCTGGCAACAAAAAAAATTCTGCAAATAACATGGGAGCATGAGCAACAGATATGGAGGCTTGGTCCATTACCTCCTCTAGTCCCACCTTAGCTCCTCCAGCATGCTGGGAGCCAGGAAGAGTGGGGAAATGCCAGTTTCCCTGAAGCAGAACATCTTGCCTTGCACCAGAGCCCATGTGCAGGGGCATGCACAGTAACAAGATGTGGCAGCACAAGTTTACGTGGCTACTTTTTTTGCTGCTGTAAACGCACACCCCTGCACGTTGGGAGACACCCCATGCTGAAACAAGTATTGGGACTTCAAGAAAATATGTATAGATTTTTTGGGGCCAATGAAGAAAAACAGGCTTCAGAATCTGGAAGAGATGATCAGAAAATGTATTCTTTTTGGAGAAATATTGCAGCTAACTTTTTGAAATGTTTAAAAATGCACGTTTTGACTTCTTTGATCAGAAACTAACATTTTCAGGCTTGTTTTTCAACCCAGATGCAATCATTTTAGTCAAACCCTACAAAAGGGAGTGGGGAAATAGGAGTTAGCCAATTCTGTGCTTTCGGAAAAGTGAGAATTTTTGGTGAATAATCATAACATTTTGACAAGGCAGATGTTTCCGAGACAAGTATTGTTTAGCTGAGTTTTTAACCAGAACGAGAAGATGAAAAACACTGGATAAAACTCCATGAGAAGTAGTTGTGTAATCAGCTCTGGTTTTACACACAGCAATACTCCCTGAGGTACTGGAACCCATGGATGGCATTACATAATCACAGTGCCTCTAAATCATTGCTTGAAAAGCAGTTAGGGCATCAGCCTTCTTGCATCAAACACTTCATTAGATTAGGGCTCAATTTACAGCAGGGCTAAAACCTGAATTTGGCACGCAATTGTTTGGATAAGCAATTAGGCATGTGCTATGTTTCATAAGAAATTGCACCGAAGAATGTGAGAAGTGCAATATGCTTAAAAGTTAATATGCAGGAGACCGGGAATCGTACTCATCCTAAGCTACAGTTATGGTTATTGCTGCCTATCACAGAATAATAGTAATAAAAAACAGAGAAAAATAAAAAAAAAAGTAAAACCAAAGTAAAACAAACTTGCAAAAGCAAACTTGCGAGAGCCCGGCAGGACAAATTATGCTGAGGGAAAACCAACACGGGTTTGTGGCAGATAGATCGTGCCTGACCAATCTAATCTCTTTTTATGACCAGGTCACAAAATGCCTGGACACAGGAGGAGGGGTGGATGTCGTATACTTAGACTTCAGGAAGGGCTTTGATACAGTATCCCACCCCATACTGGTGAACAAGGTAAGAGGCTGTGACTTGGATGACTACACAGTCCGGTGGGTGGCAAATTGGCTAGAGGGTTGTACCCAGAGAGTGGTGGTGGATGGGTCAGTATTAACCTGGAAGGGTGTGGGAAGTGGGGTCCCGCAGGGCTCGGTCCTTGGACCGATACTCTTCAATGTCTTCATCAGCGACTTGGACGAGGGAGTGAAGTGTAATCTGTCCAATTTGCAGATGACACAAAGCTATGGGGAGAAGTGGACACGCTGGATGGCAAGGAACCGCTGCAAGCAGACCTGGACAGGTTGGACATATGGGCAGAAAACAACAGAATGCAATTCAACAAGGAGAAATGCAAAGTGCTGCACCTAGGGAGGAAAAA
>JAGPOW010003642.1:1049426-1069034 GCA_030014935.1 Caiman crocodilus | reverse complement strand
GCAGAAAACAACAGAATGCAATTCAACAAGGAGAAATGCAAAGTGCTGCACCTAGGGAGGAAAAATGTCCAACACACCTACTGCCTAGGAAATGACCTGATTGGTGGAACAGAAGTGGAAAGGGATCTTGGAGTCCTAGTGGACTCCAAGATGAACGTGAGCCGGCAATGTGACAAAGCCATCAGAAAAGCCAATGACACTTTATTGTGCATCAGCAGATGCATGATGAATAGGTCTAAGGAGGTGATACTCCCCTCTATCGGGCTCTGGTCAGACCGCAGTTGGAGTACTGCGTGCAATTCTGGGCGCCGCACTTCAAGAGGGATGTGGATAACCTGGAGAGGGTCCAGAGAAGGGCCACTCCTCTGGTTAAGGGCCTGCAGACCAAACCCTATGAGGAGAGACTAGAGAAACTGGACCTTGTCAGCCTCTGCAAAAGAAGGTTGAGAGGCGACCTTGTGGCTGCCTGTAAGTTCATCACAGGGGCAGAGAAGGGAATTGGTGAGGTTTTATTCACCAAGGCGCCCCCGGGGGTTACAAGAAATAATGGCCACAAACTAGCAGAGAGCAGATTCAGACTGGACATTAGGAAGAACTTCTTCACAGTTAGAGTGGCCAAGGTCTGGAACGGGCTCCCAAGGGATGTGGTGCTCTCCCCTACCCTAGGGGTCTTTAAGAGGAGGTTAGATGGGCATCTAGCTGGGTCATCTAGACCCAGCACTCTTTCCTGCCTATGCAAGGGGTTGGACTTGATGATCTATTAAGGTCCCTTCCGACCCTAACATCTATGAATCTATGAATCAAACGCATCTGAGACAAAAGCAGCCTAACGTGGAAGAGGAAAGAGCAGTGCCCATTCAAAGATTCTACGGACTTCTCTGTGAATCTTTATTCTATATGTGGCACTTAGTTATCCCCACAGTGAACATCCAAAAATCAGACAGCAATTTGACCTTGCTGGTTTAACCCTTGCTATTTGGTTAGATATTAGACAATGTTCTCATGCAAATCTGATGAATGCAAGGATGATGATGGGTCCTTAATTGCCATTTCTTCAGTTGATTGCAAAGTCTCCACAAAGGAGATCAGTCTCATTCCTTCCTTTTTATGGCTGGAGATAATGACCTTATAAAATTTGCCAGTATACCATTTCTAATGTAATGAAGGTTTACTTTGAAAAAGAGTTAGCAATAACAATTTAAATATTTACATTAAAGTAGCATCCAGAGACATCTGTTGGGATAGGAGTCCCATCATAGTAGACCAGAGGTGTCAAAAATACAGCCCATGGTCCTGTGTAGCCCTATCACCTGGCCTGCAGTGCTACCTCTGGATCTCAGACCAGCATGCAGAAGGCAGTAGATTCTGGCTGTGACTCCATGGACTGCACATTGCACAGGGGACAAGGCTCACACACACTATACGTAGTGCATGGGGCCAGTTTCAGGCGCTCACTGCAGTCAGTGCCTATGCTGGACTAGGCCTGAATGGTGATGCAGGGCTGGTCTGGATCAGGCTCATAGGTCAGCCTAGAGTGCCAGAGCCAGATTGCAGGTTTGGTCCCATGTGGGTGCCACATGCAGCATGCAATCCAGACTGGTCTCATGCACTGTGCGTAGCGTTGGCCTCAGCCTGGTCCTATGTACTGATTGCAGGTACAGGGCTGGCATGGGCTGCATGCAAAACATGAGGCTGGCATGATGCGCTGCAAGCATTTTATGGATAAGTTCAGGGCATGCACTGCATGCAACACCTGCACCAGAATGCCCTACGGGTTGGCTCTGACATCTGGAGCTGCTCTGTGGGCTTGATCTGGCCTGAAGACTTGCCCCACAATCCACATCTGGCCCATAGGGCCGGATGAATTTACACATGTGGCAGACACTACAGGGTCTTAAGGGCCAGAAGAGTTAAAAAGTGCAAGAGAAGAAATGGGTTACCTTTTATGTAAATAGTCCACACCAAAACACCAACGTACAAACCTCCATCAAGTTAGAGAATATGGAGTGCTGTAGGATCACCAACCTACTTCTGCATACAGTGAAATAACCTGAATGCAGGAAGAGAGAGGGAACTACCTTGCATCCTTTCTAACATAACAGACACTTAGTTTTGAAAAGTGACTTGGCAAGAATTATTATTTAAAGTTTACCTTAAAGCAGTGATTCTCAATCAGGGTGCCATGTGCCATGAAATGCTTTCATGGGGAGCCATGCAATGTTGGCAGTGTTAGGTGCACATACGTGATTCACAGGATAAACCCAGAGATTTCAAATATGAATCCAGAGTGTTAAAAACCTTCTGATGTGTTGTGGTCTTCTTTAACATTTTGCAACAAAAGAATTGCTCTATTATATTTCTGTGGTCGAAAAATGAGTGAAAACAAAGAACTGCCATTTTCTGAGGAATGCCTTGTGTCTAAAGAGGAATGCTTTGAATCTAAAAAGGTTCAGAACCACTGCCTTAAATAATATTCAAAGAATACATCATTTTAGGTGCTGTACAGGCTATATAGAACATAGCTGGTTTTCTATTTAATGATTGATGTTTTTAAATTAAACTATAAAAGGATCTCTTGAAGAGAGATAAATATATGCAGTAAGACATTACTTCACGTTGCAAATCTACTACAGGGTTCCATAAAAAAGTTACAGTTCCATGTTTCAACAGAGAGCAAATTTTAAATGTTTGAAAGGGGGGACAATAGTGATTAGCTGAATGTAACGATAATTTGGGGAGGTCAATTCAGTCTGGAGCTACCAAATTAGAGTTTGTCACTTAGTGACAAAATGTTAAACTAGCGGAGGGAAAAAATGAGGGATTCACACTTCATTTTCAGTGGGGAAAAAAAGCTCTGTCAGCCTAATTTTAAACCATGGAGCCAGCATCAAGTCAATATGAACAGGGTGTGTCTACACATGCATTTACACCAGCTTATATTTACTGCGCAGTAAGTTACTCCGCGGTAAGCAGGAATAGATCGATGTCTACATGTGCAGGCATTAAGGCCCATTAACACTGTGTATAAACTGACTTGGAACTAAGGCTAGTCCCAAGATAGTCCACGCACGCAGTGTTACTTTGCAGTAAGGCACTTAAACATGTATTACTGTGGCAGTAACTAAGCGGGCGTAAATTTGATACCTGCATGATGCAGGTAACAAATTTACATTGAAGTCCACATAGGTTGTCATCTTTACTGTACAGTACAGACATGCATGTGTAGACACGTGCCCATACTGCATAGTAATTTTGGTTACTGCGCAGTCGATGTGCACGTGTAGGCATGCCCACATTGTTCTAACGTATCTAAATGTACCGTTGTGTTAGATTTACCATTCCAGTTGCCAATGAAGCATGCTTCATTGTAACAATGTGCAGCAAATCATAACGTTTGAAGATAGGGCTGGTTTTTGCACTTAGAATTAGACTTAGACTTAACAAGGACACAATCAAGCATGTGCCAAAGTGCTTTTCTGAGCTAACGTCCTGATTATGCTACCAGAAATTCAAACTAATCTGCTGAAAAACAATGGAGATGCTTTGCATTTTACATTTATCTGCGAGGAAAACGTGGCTTGTTGAATTCAGCTTCATTCCTGATGTAAATCCATTGTCATCATAGGGATAAAGTTGCTTCTTGGTCTTTGGAAGATTAAGATAGATTCACAGTTCTGCTGGAAATACAGTTTTTCACTGTTCGGTAAAAAGAAACAGTTTCACTTTTAATAAGTGTTTATAGAATTCCTCATGCATTTCTTTGTTGGGAGCAGAGGTCAAATGTGTATGGGATCCATCTTAGATGGGACCAAAAGTGATTTTCAAACATGCTTTTTGGAAGGCTACTGCAATAAAAAACAGTGAGGACCTTTGAGTTACATAAGTTGATTTTTGGAAGAATTTCTCTTTTTGACTTTTAAGTATATTGAACTCAGTGCACTTGTAAAATGTTTATTGAGTTCTTAGCTCCTCTTTTCAGCCTCCTGGGATGTTTCTACCTCATTAAGTTATGCCACCTGCCAGACACATCCACTATAATAGTACACTGACATAAATTTATGCATCTGTTTTTTCTCATAGGAGGTTTAAGAATATCTTGAAATGTACAGCAAATGTTAAAGGTAGTTCTTCATTCTTCTCTTCTTGGCTCTTCCCGAGTCATTAAGATGTAGAAAGAAGACAAGCTTTCACCTGTTTGGACAGAGGGCAAATTTTGCTGGAAACATAATTGAGACAGTACTGCTCCTAGTACATGATTTTTTCTCTTCAGACAGAAAAAGTGGATTTTCTGTTTGAAAGCTCAAAGAATTCAGCCTGGTACGAATGCTGCAAGTAAATAAGGTAGTCCAGATATCTTAAATGGGACAAAAGGCCGGTAATGAGATTGTCATTGATGTTGCTCTTTGGTTTCATAATTCAAAAGCCTAGTATTGCTCAGAACTAATATAAAAATTTCAGCTAAAAGTAAAGTTTCTTCAAATTAGTATGCAACATGGTATCCTGGAAAATGTCTCATGTTTGTTCCTTTTATCTATTCAATTGTACAAGTATACAGGGCAAAATTCATTACTGATTTAAGTGCCCAGGGGACTTGTGTCTACTTACTCCAATTGAGAATCTGGTCCATAAACTCTTTTCTTTTGTCAAAAAAATGACCTGGAACAAATGTATCTAAAGAGAAAATCATCAGGTATCCCCCCCAGTAGAGGTGAAAAGTCAATGCTCTGGCAGAGTTATAGAACTCATTATTACAAAATGGCCTATTACAAAGCTTGGATGGGTTTTTCGACAGGAAATTTAGTCTTGGATTGTCAAACAACAATCCTGAACCAGCCATTAAAACCTAAATAATTGCCTTTTTTGTAGATACGGAGCAACTATAGACCCAACTGACTTCTTGGGGACTGCTAGGTGCTTATCCTCCCTCTGTTTTTACCCTGGGATCTCTTAATCTATCTTACTCTTAAAAAGTTTGAATTGTAAAAATGCACCGAATTTACTTTTAAAGGTGGCAGGAAGCAAAACAAAACAAAAATGTGGGTTTTTTTTCCAGGTCATCCTTTAGGCTGCTGAAAGTGAGCCTGTGAACAGCAGGAAAAATAATTGGATTCCCATATATTCAATAGGAGCAAGAAACCTGAGAAGTGACAGGACAGCTGAGAGATTATACTGGTGATTGTGGAAAGCAAGCAAAGAGACATCTTCTGGGTGATGTATCTGCCAAAAAAGGGAGACATCACTTTGAATTGTGTACACAAAGCAACAAGTGATGGGACAGAGAAGTAACCCTCGCTCTCTATATAGCTGGGGGGAGACTGCACACAACATTTGCTCTAGACACAGAGATGGAACAAAACCTGGATTACAAATATCACTCATGTAACTTTGAAAGATGTGGGTTCCTCAACACAATCCTATTCCCCCCCAGTTAGAAGACACAGACTCTAAGGTACCTGGACTGTTGATGACTCTTCATTCGATCCTGGAGGACTAGACGTGGCCAGCTGTGCTTTCTCAGAAGCAATCCAGAAGAGCTTTCTGGACGTTTTCTTCTACCTAAAATGACCTGCAGTCTATCTGAGAAATGCATCCGCCTCTGATTCCTTATCAGAAACCCATGCTTAAAATTATTTGGAGGAGGAGGGCAACCCATCTCTACCTTTTGCCCACTAGCCTAGTGTATAGGTCTCTTCCCTAGAAAATGAGAGGCTTAAGTTGTAGTCTTCTGAGCCTTAGGGAGTTTGTTCCTGGATCTTCCACTTCTCAAGGGCCCTAACCACTGTGCTATATGCAAGAGAGGGCTTGGGGCCACAGCCAGATTCCCTTGAGCGGAGCCACTGAGGATAAGGGATGCTAGAGGCATTAGGGCCAGACAGATAGCATCCACAAGGGAATTTCATTTTGTAGTTCAGTGAGACAGGGGCTTTCAGAAGAAAGGGAGGGACTGAGGGAAGTGTAGATTCATCTCCCCGTGCTGCTTACACACTTATGGACAATGCCAGAATGGCAGTGAAAGCAGGAACCATAACCCACAGCTCCTTCCCTCCCAAGAAAGTGCCCTCCTCACTAGACTACGGACTACTGTCACACAAAACCCGCTGGTACCGTCATGCATCTTTGCATTATGCATATCTTACGCATTTCTAAAGGTACCATTATGCATCTTCAGGTTTTCTCTTGTAGCATTCAGATAGTTTTAGGAACCCAGGAGATTCCTATGGCCTGTGTTATGCAGGAGGTTCGCTTAGAGGATCAGAGTGGTCCCTGCTGGGTTTATAATCTGAATCCATGCATAATATCACCTGATAAGGCCCAGTGTTTCTGCCACTTGTCATTTGCATCAGGTGAAAAAAAGAATTTGGATGCACCATCCAAAAGCAATAAAACGGTATACATTTCACCTGCAAACAAACTGAGCAGAAAGACACCACAAGGGGCCTGTCACCCCATGCTGGGTGGGTGGAAAACACGGCGTTGCACATGAATAGTTCTGGACTCCAACATTTACTGGGACTGTTGAGCAGTTTAGTTTGCTCTGCCACCCCATAGATGCTGCTCCCGACGTGCCCAACCTCATCGTCAAGTGCTGAGAAAATTGCACAGCTGTTACAAGTGAAACGACAGATTCTTCTGAATTGTCAGAAACATAGATTATTTTTATTGTGATCCTAAGCTTGTTTCTTCGTCCCATTTGACAAGGCGGCTACGTGCAAGGCTGATTAAGGAGTTTAAATTATCGATGGCTGGCTCCGCTAAGTGTGTGAAGTTTTATGGCAATTAGAAAGGAGCTGCATTATTTTGCGATTGAGTAGAGCTCGCTCAGGGGACACCCGGCGTATTATTCCCAGTGGTGACTTTTACACTGAATTGAAGATGCCAGTGAGAAAACTGTTATAAGGGGGCAGGGGGAATGCAGCGACTGAACAAATAAGTGTGTGTGTGTGTGTGTGTGTGTGTGTGTGTGTGTGTGTGTGTGTGTGTGTGTGTGTGTTACCAATAGGAATTCTCCAAAGTCACCAGCTGATTACCCACCAAATACAAAGAGCCATATAATAGCTTGTCAGCTGCCTGCCTTTTCTAGGTCACTTTCCCGTGTCTTGATGCCAAGGTAAAATGCCTCAGCTCTATCATTAACTTCACTAGAGCACTATTGATTTACACCAGGTGTGCCATTGGCCCCACATTTTCCTGCTACTTTAATAGGATGGATTGGGCCTGATATTTTTTCTGCCATTCATCATCATCAGCAGGCGTCTGACTCAGGAGAGTCCAAACACACGCAGCAGGATTTTGAATCTCAGATGTCATCATTTGTGGGAGGCAGGGGGGAAAAAAGTAATTAAAAAAAACAAAACAAACCCTAAACATTTTTTCCCCATTTTCTTTTCTTTCTGCTATTGATCTAAACCTGCTTCATAATGTATGTGGCTCTCCAAAGAGCACAGATAAGAATCTGCACCCTACGTACCACAGGCTATTACTGAATTGGACTCAAACTGGCCTTTTTTCAAAACAAAGTGACGGGTGGTGATTACAGCCCCTAGAGTTAGTCCCTTTATCCTGTTGTTGCCTTGTAATATTATCAGATATCATCCTCCCTTACACAGTGCTGGCAAGACTGAAGCTTCTGATACATTGTTCACTGCAAGCTATTCATCTCTCTCCGCATTTGGAAGATCCCCTCTCCCTTTATAAAATACATACCACCCACTATACTTCATGTGGCATAAGAGTATTATCTCATGAGCGCTGCAGAAATCTCATGCTGTAAATCACTGAAGTCAAAGATGAATAGTGACCTCATATTTGCCAGGCTAGATATCCAGCATCCTGTAGGCTTTGATTCAGTAAAGCATATCTGTTCAGGAAAGTTTAAACTCCAGTTCCTTTGATTGCACTGTTTAACATCATTGAGCATGCACGTCGGGGTCTTTGTGGAATCAAGGCCAGTCAGTGCAGCGTGCGTGCAGCCCCGGACATCTACGGGCAAATCCATCAGGTTTGTGATAGGAGCTATTCCAATCAGCAATTTGGACTGCATGCTCTTTGGGACAGGGTTTTGGTTTTTTGAAATTACATATAGATACAACATACAGCATGCAGCGGCCTGATGCCTAATAATAGGGGCTACCACAATACACATAAAGAATTAGTTGCAAAACCATTCGTTCCTAGACTCATATTGGAGATCCTAAACTGTGCAGGTAAATCCAAAATCAGCACCCTCTAGATTTTAAGGCCAGAAAGGACCATTGTAGTCATCCAGCCTCCTCCCTTGTATCCCCCTGGTTATTTTGTATTGCAACTGTACTGATGTTTTAAGTCTTACTGTCTGTCCTCACGTTCTGTGTCATATCCCCCTGTCCATAAACACTGAAGGGAACTTCTCTTAGCTCTCTTGTTATTGGGCAGGCAAACTCTGGATAACAGGGGAAGAGTAAATATGTCACAGCAGGCAAGATCTACCCTCAGTGGATCTCCTCTGCAGCTCATCTGGCGGTTCATTTGCACGGGGTGAAGAAAACTACGAGCACCTTTTTCTGGCTGATTATATCCCGGCATGATGTCACCAAGGAGACATGAAGCCAAAGTATGTTTCTCTCTCTCTCTCTTTTTTAAAAGTAAAAATGATTTAACAAGTATAAAAAAGACAAACTTCACACAGCTTGTTTTATGTGAAAAACTTTTTGCATAGCAATGGCGATGACTCGGCATATAAAGTACCACATCTGAGTATAAAATGCAGAATAATTAGGACAATATTTTTTAGCTGGTTGTTATTTTTATGCTGTAGCTGAGACTCCAAAGCTAAAGATTTATTCCCGATGATGAGCACCTGCCCCCTTTTCAGTATGAAATGTACCATACAGCTTAGCTCTCAGATGGCGTAGCAAGTATTAAACAATTACGGGCTATTCTACAGAGAGCTACTCCCCCATCACTTCCTTCCTGAAATCTCAGATGTTTGTGTTTGAAGAGCTAGCTGATTTCATGAGCCTCCGCATCTAATGACACATCCTTTGTACTTGCATAAAACATATGGGATGCATTACCCAAAAGACTCTAAGGGACTTACGGTGACAATTAAGAGATACATGCTCCTAAATCCTTTAGGAGCTTCTGAAAATCTCCTAAATGGAGTCAATCCAGGGCAGCTCCCAGGAAAAGACTGCAAACCTGTCCCAAGAGACAGTTAGGCAGATGGATTGAAATCTTGTTGACTCCCAACTCATGCTGCTTTCTCCTGGTTGAAGAGGATTGGGCGTTTGTGTAACCAATGCCATATGTGCAGAAGCATGGACAGAGAGCTGTATGTGCAATGTAGTTGGAAAGCAGTGGATCACTACACCACCAAAGTGGTGAGGAGTGGGAGAAGTGATGAGACACAGCAGGAAGAGCAGGAGTGTGGATCTGGGACAGTAGGTACATGAGTTACTGGACCCGTTACAGACAGAGGCCTCGGGGACGATAATACAGCTTCCAGATTACAGTAACAGCTACAGTAGCTCCTCCAAAATCCCAGGGATAGCACGCTCTGTCTCCCTGCGTTTCATGTCTGTTTGAACTGTGCGTAGATTAACAAGACTCAAGGCAAATCACCTAACTGTAGCATCTCTACAATTATTTGGGTGCCAGACCAGTTACTTTTAGAAGTTTACCAAGAATATACTAGTTTAAAATCTCCCCCCCGCTAAGTTTTACATGGATGCAAAATAGCATACAAATTAGGTGGTTGAGTAGGTTTTGCTTCACTAATATATAAACGAGAAGATCAGCAAGATCTTTCTTACTCTTTGACTATGCATGTCCCCAAAAAGCAAGGGGATGTCTATTAAAATGATGTTTATACAGAAGGCTGGGCCATTTATATGCATTTACAGAAATACTGAGCACAAAAGCAATTCAGTTTAACTGCTCGTTGCTTGTTGTTATTGATGCAATATTAAGATTCCTTTATCTTACATAATTCAGAATACATAGCAATGCCTTTATGGCTCATCAATCAGTTCCAGAGAAGTTTATCTTAAATTTGTTTCCGGTGGCATTGGCATTTATGAGTATGCTGGAATAGCAGTAAATTAGAATGGAGAACATTTTAAAAAGACTTAGGTAAGCAGATAGACCATTTATACCAATCATTATTTGTAAAAATGTCATATTTTAAAAACCCAAATCTCAAGATATTAAAACATTATACAGATGAATGAATCCTTGGCTTTTGTCCCAATGTATGAATGAAATAGCTCCTCCTGAGGAGCTGGAGTGGCATAACTGTTAGAAAATAGCATCTTCTTTCTTATACCATGCCTTTTACCACTATAGCTGATCTGCTCACAGAGTTGTAGAAGTATGCACATATGGACGACACTTCATAATGTGGTGACCAAAAGTGTAATAATACTGCAATTCCATTGCAACTGTACATTGCAATTATATGAAAGTGATTTTCCTATAATTAAATTTTAGGTTTCAGGAGTTTTGTGTTAGTGCAGTGTAAAAGAGAGTGTAATGGCAGTTATGGCAGTGCTAGTAAGTAATTATGAAAGAGGAATGACACTGATGATCCGTACCTGTGTGTTTTGTTTCTTGGGAGCACAGATTTATAGTTCAGGAACAATTTTTAGAAATTAAGTATAACTAAGAGGTGGAAGAACTGAACTTAATTGCAAAGAAGTTGATTCAGGGTGCTCATCTTTTCCCCTTTCTACTTTCTTCTCTCTACTAACCTCATTCCAAATTCCTCTCCCTCCAGTCCTTTTATTTTCAAGGACTCCCTTTCATCTCGGTGTATTTCTCCTCCCCTTTTCTCCCCACCAGATGAATGCTCCATTTTCGTGCAAGCAGCTGTTACTGGCAGCACTGTTTAAAACTGCTTCTGCTTACCGCTGCTTGTTCTATTCCTGGTTCTCAGATCAAAGAACGCATAGCCGGTATTTTTCCAAGGTTTAACCTTCACACCGATTCACCCACATGTTTAAAGGAGAAAATCTTTTTTTAATTAATCCGTTTGGGTGGCAAGTTCAGACCTTTTACTTATCAACACATAACTGAGCACTAAGGAAGTTGGATGAAGCCTTATCGAAAGCTACTTAAAACATTGTTGCGGTGCACATCAATAGTGGATGGGCTGACAGCCATTGAGAGAAGAGATATGAAGTGTTCTTTACAATAGCTGCCACAGCTCAGGAGCAGCTGTGTCAGGCTGCCTGGAAGGATTTTCTAGGGAAGCAATGTCATGTTTTCAGGTGTAAAAATGCCTGAGACCTCTCCCTTTGTACCACAGTGGGACTGTCTACACATGCACTTGAATGCACAGTAGCCTATTTTACCGCGCATTAAAGTGTCACGACAAAAGCCATGCTGATGTGTTAATGCTGAGTGAAAACAAACTACTGCACATTAAACATCACTTAAAAAGCATGCATTTTCACTTCTGTGCATTAGGACAGCCACATGTGCATTTATTTAGCATCTCACCTTAAAGGTGCTAAATTTAATGCACATTAGCAAAAGTGCATTAATGAATGTGTAGACACACCCGGTGAGGTGGACTTACAGGATGACCCAGTAAATGGCAGTTCTTATGTCCTTAAAGGGTATAAAGTAATCTCTGAAGAATCATTTTCACAGCGGCTTTCTTAACTGAGCAACCCATCAGCTCAGTCTGAGCCTGCTCAGGGCTCTCAAAGCATATAGCTAAGAAGCTTAATCAGAAATTAAGTTATTCATGCCCATACTAGCAAGTAGATACGTCCCCCTTACCTCTGCTTTTAGCCACTTTAATTCTCCCAGCAACATACACATTTAACTTGAAATGGCAGGATGCAGAACGACCAATCGGTTTTGAAATTATCACCACAATTGCACGTGCAGGCATTTCGATTTATTCCAGTGCTACTATCTTCAGGACTCTGCTCCTCCCACATCCTGGATGACGGGTACATCTACAAAAGATGCTATGTCACCGTAGTGATGAGCTACAGCAACATAGCTTGTTGCTACAGCTCCATAGCATGCATGGGCATAAACCATGACACCACCGCTACTGCACAGTAGGGCTCTGTGCAGCGCGGGGACTGTGTAGTACCCGTGGTTACTATGCGGTCATGTAGTACTTGCTATGTTCTTGCTAAAGCAACTACTAAATGACTGTGTAGTAACACCTGTGCAGTCGGGTGCACGTATAGATGCACCTGATTACACCATGACTTCATGTAGGTGAACCCTGGATGTTGATGTCTATAATAACCGTCTACTCCAGAGGTGAAGAAAATGCAGCCCGTGGGCCGAATGTGGCCCTCTAGACCATTCTACCCAGCCCCTGGAGCCCCTAAAAAATTAGAAAATTAATATTTATCTGCCTCTGGCTGCCTGTCATGCGGTTCTTGATGGCTTGACGAAACGCCATAAGCAGCCCTCCACCAAAAATCATTGTCCACCCTGGTCTGCTGTGTGGAAGGTAGGTATGATTTATTAACCATTGCAGCATTATTTGTTTCGTAAATCCCGTAACAGCACTGTTGGCACTGGGAATGGTCGTCTTGTTTCTTTTTCATGGAGAAATAGACCTTCCCTCTTTTCTTCTGTGTTGGTTGGCATCTAGAATTTCACGAGTAAATCTCCGGCCTTCCAGTTCTTCAATGTAATCATGGCTCAGTGAGGAGGATAATGATCTCTGATGGGTTTCAGCTGCTGTCATTAGGCCTGGGGGTGTTTGGGTGGCAAGTGGCTCCATTCACCTCATAAACTAACTAGTACCTGAAGGGATGGGCTGGAGAGGACAGTTTGTATTTGTGCAGAAGTGGAATGGTCTTCCCTGCGCACCACAAGACAAGTTGTGGCTGCGACCTGTGGAAGCATAATAGAGCCAGGCACCTTCGCGAGAGTGACACACCTCTTTCTGTCCAAAAGTGGCACTAGCTGTCAGGCTATGGACATACACCATGAAGTAGCATGCCTCATGTTTTATATCAGATTTTATATCACAGCAGGCACGTCCACGTGGCGCCATATGGCGACATTATTACTGCTATCACAGCGGGCACGTCTACTGCTTAAATTTCCCTGCTGCGTCACCGTAGCAGTGCATGATAAGTGGAGAATGTGCTTCTACGGCGATGTAGATAGCAATCGTGTGTAGGCTTGCATGATTGCTACACCGCTGTAGTGCGCCATTGTGTGTCGCTACGTCACTGTAAGGGGACATGTAGACATACCCAGTAAGTTTATTCAGTAAGGAGTGAACACACAACCGACTCTCTCAAGCTACCCGCTTGCACAAGGTGCTGTTACAGAGGTTGCTATGTGACAAGGGACAAAACAAATGGCTACCCTAGGGATGAAGGTGACCCAGGAAATGGGAAAACTATCATTACCCCAATGTAACTGATAGTTATTCTTCACTCTCTGAGGGATAACTTTTCCCCACAGCAGAGTGACTTATAAGAGCATAAAGCTGTACATCTTCTGTCTGCTCTACATGTACTCCAGGGCAGTGGTTCTCAACCATGTTTCTACCAGGACCCATTTGTAAACATCAAGGACCAGTCCCGACCCAGTAAATAGTTTAAGTAGAAAACAGGCCCCTGGCTTTGTGGGTGCCCATCACTCCCAACCTGCTGCCCCCAGGCCCCAGCCCCCCAGTGTGTGGGGCAGGGGGAGTGTGGGACAGTGGGGGGTGTGGGGTGGGAGTGGGGGCCCAAGCAGCTCCTCACAGGCAAGGAATCTGCCAGCTTCCAAGGGAAAAGTCATCATTTCCCACGGTTTTTTCTTTTAAAGCAGAATCCATTTTTAAGGTTTGTGACCCTTTCATATAGTCCTGCAATCCACTCTTGGTTTGAGACCCATGGCCTGAGAAATGCTGCTTTAGTGGAAACGTGTCACGTATCTATACCCTCAAGTGAAACAGTAAAGCCCATCTGAACCAAATCCTCAGTTAGTCCATTACCATTGAGTCTGGTCGTGACCATGCTGAACAAAGGATTTTGCAGTGAATAAAAGACACTCGCACAGGAATGGGTAGCTGGTCCAACCTGGACTCCACACCGGCGTGTAAGACCTCCCTCACTTTCCAGACAGACAGCTGCCCTTTCTGTGACATCCGCTTGCATTGTAGAATCAGGTTTTGGTGCTGCAGTCTAGGGGGCAAGCCACTAGACTGGGACACATGGGAACCGAGCTTGATCCCCAGCTCTGCTTTTTGACATTAAGTCCCTGTCTCTGGTTCCCCTTTTCTCCCCGTGTTCTTCCTATCCATGGTAAATTCCCCAGGGCAAAGGAAGTCTTGGGCTCTGCATTTATGCAGCACTGGATACCATGGGGCCTTCATTTCTAAATGCTCCTGTAATGCAGATAGGATGACTGAAAACAGCTCATCTGCTGCACTTAACCCAGGCCATATTCATCCCGGCTGCAGTCCCACTGACTTTAGTAGGCTTACACTGGGGGTGAGTTTAACCCCTCAGGTGTTAGTGTCCATCATTTCCCTAGGGTTTCATGTGAAGGTTCCTGGGGGGGAGATGACCAAACAGATAAATAAAGAGGCCTTTCTGCTCAGAAGCCATCTGTCTATATAACCAACACAAAACAGTCGAGGAAATACAAACATCGCTTAATTGTATATTCAGAAGCCTATGGGTTAAGAATTGCATAGTCTTTTTCATCCACGTCTCTACTTCTGCCAGGACCATGTAGTGCAGTGGCTCAAGATTCAGTCTTCACAGAGCTAAAATAGCATATCTAGCTTCATGACAATAAGGGAACCTAGGGCCTCAACCAAAGCGAATAAAGTCAGTCCAAGGCACTGAAGTCAGTGAAAGGTCAGATAGTAATTTCCCTGCTTGTTAACAGAACACTGCAGTCCCGTAGGTGCGGGAGATCTGATAATATCTTATGGGCCACGTTCTGCCCTTAGGGATGCATGTGTAGAGTCACTAAGTCAATGGGAAAGGTGGCTTTATTGCCATTGGCAGGATTTGGCCTAGCGAGAATAAGAGCCGATGTGCCTTCTAATCAAGGTCATCTTGCTAATGCAGCATTGTTCCCTGCCTGTACAGGAGATGGTATCAGAAACCACAGAAGTCAGAGTTATCAGGCACCGAGAGCTCGTGAGTTGTGTCCCCACTGCTCCTGCTTCTCATTTCCTTTCCTGGGGAGCTGAAACCTTCCAATAGGTCACAATCTCCCTTGACGAGTGCTTTGCCGCTGGGGAGGGCAGCTCAAAAGGAAGAGGGAAGACACTGTAACACAGACAACAAAAGTGTCCTGATTGGGTTCTCAGGGGGCGAGAATAGGGGGAGGAGGACTAGCGTGACTTTGCTCATGCCAAAGTGCCTGCTGATGGGATTTGGTTGCTCTTCCTACATGAGCGGCTGATGTCTCAGCTGTCATTTAGAAGATTATTTGTGTTCGGCTGTTTAAAGAGCACAATTAGTAAATACAAAAAGGCAACAAAAGAGACCAAGGAGTATGATTTGACAGTGTCACCTCAGGCAGAGGTTATCTGAACACCCTGCATTTTTTTGAGAACCCACTTCACAGCTGGATTTAGGCAGAAATGCCCTCTTTAATGAGAGCAGGCAGGGAGAAAACAGTCTGATCTGGATTCTTTCAGCAACCAGAGGCGGCTGCTTCGAAGTGGCAAGTGAATGTTATAGCCACGTAGTTTCTATAGATGCTCATGGGAGCCATGCAGCAAAGATATCATCAAATACTTTGAAAACAGAGAAACATCTAAGCCTGGGCTGTCCAACTTCTGCATGGCCACTGCACATGGCATAAGTCACACATCGCACAGGCCATGGGCCCCCAGAGCAGCCTCCCCTACCATGTGGGCTGCACGGGCTCCCTGGCTATACGGGCTCTCCTGCCTCATGGCCCCCCACCATGCCTGCAGCAACCCTGCCTCCAGGGGCATGGGCAGGAAGTGGAAACTGGGGGAGGGAGGGGAACCTGGAGATGCTGCTAGCAGCAAGGAATGATGGAAAAATAGTGGGCTGGGCAGGAACCCATGGGCCATGAGCTGACCCACCATAGACCACATGAACCTTACAGGATGTGCAGAA
This sequence comes from Caiman crocodilus, assembly GCA_030014935.1. Taxonomy (NCBI): domain Eukaryota; kingdom Metazoa; phylum Chordata; order Crocodylia; family Alligatoridae; genus Caiman; species Caiman crocodilus. The sequence goes on along the minus strand of JAGPOW010003642.1, from coordinate 1,052,970 downwards.
AGAAGAGCAGGGGTGTGGATCTGGGGCAGTAGGTACACTACTACAGAGTAGGTACATGAGTTACTGGACCCATTACAGACAGAGGTCTCAAGGAGGATAATACAGCTTCCGGATTACAGCAATGGCTATAGTGGCTACTCCAAATTCTCCGGGGTAGATCGCTCCTGCTCCCTACGTGTCATGTCTGTTTGAGCTGTGCACGGATTTACAAGATCCAAGACAAAACACCTAACTGTGGCATCTCTACAACTGTGCACAGCTCACGTCTGTTTGAGCTGTGCACAGATCTAAGCCAGGGCTGTCCAGTGTCTCAGCGGCTGGGGGCCACACACCCCGCAGGTTGCACTAGTAGGGGTCACGCGCGCAGTGAGCTGCACCAGTGGGGGTCACAGGCCCCCGGGTGTCTCCTCCCATTGCACTGCACGTGCTTCTTCTCCCATTATCACGTGCACCCCTACAGGAGCCCCCCCCCCATCCTTGCAGCAACCCCATGAGGATGCTTTCCCTCACTGCTGCACCATGTGCCACGTGGGCCTGGCCTTACCTTGAGTGCCCCTCACTGTACCAGGTTACACCGCACCACCCTGGGGACAGAAGGCAGGATCCAGGAGAGGGAGGAGAAGCCCAGTGTCTCCAGCAGCCAGAGTGATAGTGGGAAGGCCCAGCCAGGCAGGAACCTGAAGGCCACAACTTAGCTATTGCTGCGCCCGTGGGCTGCCCATTGAACAGCCCAGATCTACACAATGGGAGCAAGACGGTGAAATAAGACAGACTACTACCACCCCGCTGAATATTGCTCTCCTTGCCTCCCTTTCCTTCATGCTAATCTTCTGTGTTTTCATCCCTTTATAATCACAGCGTAATAGCCTCTTATTATGGGCAAAGCTATATCCTTATAATTTGCCCCCCTGAATAGAAGGCTTGGTATATACCGGTGGGGGTTATTCCCATGCCACTCCACGCTGGTCAGGAAAGCTCCCTCTCCTCCTCCTTTCAGGAGAGACTCTGGCTTTTGAAATGTGGTGATGTCCTTTGAATCTTATTTAAACAGAACTGACTCCTTCCAGGGAATCAAATGAGTTTTTCCTGGCCTCTGCATTTTACGTTTCAAAAGGCATCAGTCAGAGTTTTTTGGTCTCTCTCTTCCCCCACACCCCATCCCTTTTCCAACAGAAAGGGAAAGAAGAAAAAAGATGTGACAAAATGGGCGGTAAAGAAAAAAAAAAGCTGAAGGGAGTGGCAGGCTCAGCACCATTAGTTGCTAACAGGAGCTGGTTGTCTAATACTCTTAAAACCCTTTGAAAATGCCACCCCAGGTTCCTGGAAGAGTTTAGAAAAGGTAAAGAAAGGCACTAGCTACGCATTACACTGCAATCCAAAAGGTGAGATGTGGACATATGCCAGTTATCTTTAAACTGGCTAGCTTACATGTACAACAACATATCTTTCAACCATATGGGGTTCAAAACTTACCCAGTCCCTGGGCAGCTGCACTGTGCGGTGCTTTAGGGACATAATTTAAGATTTTGGTGTCCTGGCGGGGGGGGAATAAGGGAAGCAAGCAGGGGCTATTGCAGTTTCAGTACAAAGCTGCCTGCACATAACCCGCTGCGACGGTGGCAGTGGCCTGGACTCCTTGGGGCTGCCATTCTCCGAATCGTGTTAGCATGCTGGCTGGGGCGCCCCTATTAGAGCTGCAGTAATGGCTCTGGATTGCCATGCAGACGCACCCTCGGCCCACTGCATGGGCGGTGCGTTTGCCAGCTGAGCCGTGGGTCTGCTGTTTCCTGGGACGCAGGTGGAGTCGTGCTCCTTCAGCTGCGGCTGTCTCACGGGCTCAGCGGAAAGGCAAATCCATGTGTGAGCTGCCATGTTGTCGTCTGTAGGCACGTTATCAGATGCTACAAAACTGAAGCGTCAGCTGGGAGTTGCAGTGCTGAGGATCTGCATTTCCTGCTCTAGCCAAGCAGCCTGTACTTGTATCCGGTGCTCATGATGCAGACTGTTGAATGGAGCAGGGAGGGTCAGACAGGAAGCCTCTGGATTAGCGTTCTGTGTAGGGTTGTCCAATGCTATGCAGAGCAAGCTGATCTGACCTGGCATCTATCACGAGCGGATACGGGTCACGTTCAGGTTCAGATTCATGGGTTCTTTTAGACTTTCACACTGGGGGTAGATCATTTAGCCTGGCTGGCTGTACGTTTGAAATTATGTGACACTTACTCCTCCCAGCCCTAACATCCTTGTTGCTCCTGAGTTGACCCTTCCCAAAAAGGCTCCATCGTTTTATATAAAAGTTGGGCTGAATCCACTACAGGAAAACATGACTGGCCCACGCACATCGATTTACAGGGAAGAAAAAAAGTCTCTTTCGTTCCCACGTTCTGCGAGTTTTCCACCCCCACAGCACAAACCACACCAACTGCTCCTGTCTCAAACATGCCATACCCCAGCATACAAAAGCAGCAGTAAATGGTGACTAGTATTGCTTTATGCCATTGGCGGAGGATGCCAAAGACACCCGGGTCTTTTCACACATTCACTGAGTAAAGTCCAAGAGAAATTAATGCTGTTTCTTAGGACAGAATTGTTAAAGTATGCATTTCTCAGCTGGTGGTTTTTCAGCTGATACAGTTAGGCCATGAGACGCCATCACAGGGTCATAAAACATTAATAGTGCTATTACAAGTCATAAGAAAAAAGAGAAAGCTTTCCATGATCAGTGTCTTGCAATGGGTGACGTCAGAGGAGCACTGGAAATAGTAGTTGTTAAATAGGCTCATTGTGATCATTGCCATTTTTATTTTACTCTTACTTTTGTGTAAGGGGGATTGCAAAACTGTTTTGTTTCAAACGAGGGGTCACCAAACTGTTAAAGGTGAGAAGCCACCATTTAAATAGTTGGTAAAGCTGTGAAAAGCTTGACATGACAAACTAATGGTCTCCATTGAGCTCTCAGAGGCCAGGCGTCCCGACCTGACGCTGCAGAGCACCCTGGGATGTGGCCTCAGCTGGTACCCTTAAAAGCCCAAGGAATATATAGAGAGGGAGGATGAATCACTCCTACATCTGTGCTTCCAAGCCAAGTTGGAGGCTCCCTGGTGGAGCTAAATGGGCGAAGCCTATTCTGTCTAAACTATTCAAGTTCCTTGGCTCCCCTCATCATTACGTGGGGCCTGAAGAGCTTCCAGCTGTGCGATCTGCAGTGTTTCCAACAGCTATCATATACGGTTCCTATTTTCTTTCAGCCTCTTCTCAGGGGAAAATGAGGTTTAGTGGTTTATTTTTGCAGTTCTCTTTCATTGTGGTATCTACTGCATGTACGAACAGCAGGCTTCAGTCTCCAGGGACCCTCAGTCCACGTTCAGAAGCTTTAAATTAACTTAGACAAAACTTCTGTGCTTGAGTGTCTTATAAGTTACTGCACAAGGACAAAAGGTTTCAGTGCTCTGCATTCCCTATGCGCAGTCCTCCTCTGCATTCAAGATGTGCATCTCTGCATCTCTCTTGAGAGGAAATAAGTTAATAAGAAAAAAAAAAAAAA